>JAOUZG010047236.1:1117800-1156527 GCA_026289955.1 Argiope argentata
ATATATATATATGTCTTGGGGATAAAAGATTTAATTGTATTATTCTGTATTATACAGTCCTTGCATATATTTGTAAAAGTATGAATTTCTTTCAAAATTTATGAAATCAATATTATTCGTAAGAGTTCCAAATATAACTGTACCTAAGTTTTTTTAAATTAAAGATGCATTTCTTTTTTTATCGGTTATTTTTAAAATGTTTTCAAAGTTTTAATTTATTTGTGTTTTAATTATGATAAAAACACTCACTTTATAATATCTGGAATAAATTCTTTGAATTGTTTTTTTAAAGTCTGAACATAAGTTTTAAAACTAAACCTTTCTTGAAATTTGGAATGACTGCTTCTGCTGCTAATTTGTATTATTTATGATGAGTTAATGCATTTTTAATTTTTCAATTTAGTATTTGAATGAGTAAAGTTTAAGTTTTTGCAGTTTATGTCAGAAGGCATGTTAGTCTTAAACATGTCGTAATTTTCATGGATTTTATAAATCATAAATAAATAACCATCATTAAAACTACATATATTTTTAAAGCAAAAAATTTTTTTTTCTTTCCCTTGCATTTCAGATGATAGTGGACCATATTATTGGCATATTAGTAGTGGAACTATCCAACGAGATCCTCCCATTACATATAGCTGTAACAGAATTTCCAGTAGAATATCAAAAGATTTAGAAATTGTAAGTTTTTGAAGCATTTGTTATGCACATTTTAAGCAGTTATTAGAATTAACAAAAATATCAGAAAGTATTTTTCGCATGTGTTTAATGATTTGAAAACTGCTCTTAAGAATCACCATAAAGTTAAGCTTTTACTAAAGAGTTCAATTAAAAAGGATATTTCTTCTCTGAAAGAGGAAGAAAGATTTATATGCTTTCTGAAGACCTGTTGAAAACCATAAAGCATGAAATGAATGTTTGGTTATGCCTATATTTCTGTACACATTTAATCTTTTAAAATAGGAAGTAACAAATTTGTAGCTTATTTATCTAATGGAAATTATGCCTGCCAGCTTATTTTATTAATAATTCCTTGTGAAGCTGCAAGTATATAACTAATTCCCAATTTAAAGTGTATGTAAATAAAGATTATTAAATATTCTTATTCATTGGTTGAGATCTTTGAATGTAATGGTAAAATATTATGCTTTTATACAAAGGAGATTTGGTACCAAAATTTTTTTTTTTGTTTTGCAATTTAAACCAAAATTGTTTCTTTTGTTGTAATTGGAAGTAAATCGTGCTGAACTGGAATTTAAAAGATTATTTTTCGTGTTCAGAAATTTTAAGTTTAGGTTTTTAAATTTTCTTTGAAGTAAGCCTTTTTAAAAAATACCATTTCTCATTTAGTTTTTAATTATGGAGAGACCTTTTTTGTTTAAAAATCCATATAATAAACAATAAAATTAGAAAACTGATTTTGTATATCTAAATAAGTTTTGAATTTTTTTTTTGTTAAAAATTCCAAAATTTGTTAATCTATTAGAAAATATCAGATGTTTTTTCTCTTCATAAAAATTTTCTTATCTCAAATTTTAAAAATTCAAATTGAATTCTATTAAATTAAAATTTGTGAGTTTTTAGATGAAATTTCAAATTTGAGTAACATGTATTTGACTTTTATCTTATTGTTTGAGACATGATTTCGGGGGGAAAAAACTGAAAGAAAAAAGTTGTTCAAAGATGTCAATACAAAAATATTACAATAAAACACTCCTTTATAAAATCAGACCATATGAATAACCAAATATATTATTAGGAAATAATAATTAAATAAATGTTTATGATTAACATATGACTAATGTATCTATATTATTTTAGTAATAATTAGAATTTAAAAAAATTAGTAAATTTTGCCTATTTTTTAGTCAATATATTTTCAAAATCTTTCTTAATTCCATCCAGCAAACATTCATTAATATTCAAAATTAACTGTAAACAAACCATTTGAATAAGATGTAAATTGGAAAAAAAAAAAAAACCTTGACAAATTGTGTGTGTGTGTTGGAAAACAAATGGAATTAAGGTTTTAAAACATCTCTCTATATTTTTTGTATGAAACAAAACTATATTGTGTAAAGCAATTTTACAGATTTTTTGGAACTAAAAACTAAAATGCTGTAGTGAAATCTACATAATTAATTTTGGTTTCATGACTCAGTTGAATGGTCAAATTCAAAACCTGCTGCTTCATATAAAATATTCAGTTTCTGCACTTTTTACTTTTTATCTTGTAAAATTAAATAAATGAATTTATTATACCATGGCATTTTCAAAAATATCAACAATAAAACAAGTAATAAATTGTATTTGTAAAAGCACATTTTTTTTTCAGAAATATTTCAAATTTGAAGGCCGATATTATCATAAAAGGCTGTTGAAATAATCAAAATTACTAACAACAAAGGCTATAAAACATTATTTTTAGAAAAATGTTTTGTTTTACTTTATGATAAAAAATTTATAGCTGATTTATTAATTGAATATAAAATAAACAAAATGTCACAGTGAAACGTGCCAATTAAAATATGTAAGTCGAAGACAGCATTATCCTCGCTAATGTGACTATCAAAATAATTTTGTATCTCACTAAAAATTTTCCCTGATCTTTTTTTGGAATTCACAAAAAAACTTGAAGGTTGAGAGATAGTTTTTGGTAGAATTTTAAAAAAAAGCAATACAAATGATATTTTCATTAAATTTCTGTTAATTTCGTTCCCCTGAATTCACAATTTATTAACAGCAATCCTGTTTTGAATTTAGTATTATAATACTGATTTAATTTAATTAATAAAAAATAATCATTGTGGCTTCAAAACTTAATAGCAACATTTCTATGCAATTTATGGTTATTATTATTTTTTTAAATTCTTTATGATTGTTTAATAGTTTTAAAATACTCTTAATTTAAATATAGCATGCATAGATTATACATTTTTAGTCAAAACAATTTAATTTAAAGTAGCTCTTGTGCTATCAAAACAGTCTAATTTGTAAATTCTAGCCATCTAATGCTTCCCATTAATAATTTTTTTTCAAGGGTAGTTAAATGTAAATAATAATTCTCTGAAAATTTCTCTTTCAAGATTAGGTTTAAAGTAAATTTCTTGTGAGAATGTGTCTTTAATTTTGATTTTACCTATGTGATTTAAGCTCCATTTTAAAACATCTATTTGGTGATTGCTACTATTTTTATTGAATCTAGATTATGCAGGGTATCTGGGTTAAAGATACTCAAGGTAATGATTTATATTCAAGAGTAATATTTAATTTTGACAAAGCATAGGCATTAACTTCAGTAAAAATCTATACTACTATTATAACTAGCCGCCTTTGGCGACCAGTCGGTTCGCCAGTATTAATGCTCGCTAAAATGTTCATATAATATTTTATGTAGCTGTGTCTCATAACAGGTTTTTCACCAAAATATTTTTAAACCAAACAAATTTTGATAATCATATAATTCATTTATAGTGTTATTTTCTTCAGATGTTCTGTTCATTGTACTACTCACCTTTCTCTGTCTATCCGAGCAATGATTGTCCCGGAATTGATATTTTCCTTACATGGTGGACGGAAAGGTCTAAAATTCTACTTTTGTATAGAATAATGAGATTCAGATTTTCATAAATGTAAACACACTAAACAAATAAAGACACAATTGGTTTTCAAGAGATGCGAAAGTTTAAAAACAGCTTGGAAAATGCCGCGCACAGAGCAAATAATTGTGACACCCTCCTTCTTTTCTTTTTTCTATCCTTTTTTTCTTTCTACAAACACTTTTTTCCCTTTGTTATTCTTTTTTTATTCCCTGCCCACACTTCATTTTGAGCAGGCATAGATTAAATATTCATACCGTCTAATAATAAAAGCAACTATTTTCTTTCTTTTTTAAACATCCGGTTATCTATGAATGAAAACCAACTGACTTCACGCATTTCTTTCTAAACAAATCGTAACTTATTACTTCCTGTTATCTAACTCAGTTGATATGGGGGGAAGGAAATGAAGATTTTTGGCGGGAAAGCAAGAAAAGTGTCGTTTTAACTATTTTCCACGCAGTTTTTTCATTTTTTCTCTCCATAAGAACCATCCTCGTGCCTTAACGAAAATATTTTTAAAAAATTAGCCGAATCGGCCGAGTCGTTCTCCAGTTTTGCGCTTAGCAACGCATTTCGAGTTGCATTTTTATTAATATAGATGTAAAAGCTTGGATAGATGATGGGATTCAATCACGACAGAGCAGCTGAAGGAAATTGGATGACATTTAACACAGAGATAGATTACAGTCTACAGAAGAACATAGGCTAATTTTTATTTCGGTTAATTGAGTGGTTAATTTTTTATTGATTAGAAACCAACTTTCCCGCCAAAAAATAAAAACTGAAAACATCTGTCTGAGCTTTTTGAATTGTTTGTTTTTATTTTTTGGTTTCCAGTATTCTTTTAATATTATCTTATCTAATGGAATTCGTTGTGATTTATTCTAGAATTTCCCGACAGAAAGCCTTTTTCATCAGAACAAAAAAAAAATCTAACCGTTTGTTTTTATTTTTCTGTTTCCGTTTTTCATTTTAATATTATCTTACTATTCTAAAGGAAGGTATATTATTTTTTTTTCTTGCGCTGTTCTTGTGTTAATATTATTCGATATTTCCTGTTCATTTCTCTTGATTTTTTTTTCTTGCTGTACATATTCCTTTTGCCTATTTTCATTATTTTCGATTAAATTTTTAAAAGTACTTTATAGTTTCAAGTACATAGCTTTTAAATAGTCCCCCCCACGCTAATGATGTCAGACGTAACATGTTTTCGACCGGTTATTTCAAACGATTCTGTTAAATTTAAAATTAAACATTGTTAACTAATACATCTTTTGATTCCTTTAGAAGTGCTTTTGAATAAAAATAAAATAGGTTGGTTAAAATTAAAATGTTCTAATCTGCATTCCGTTACCCCTTCTGGTGCTTAAAATTCACGTCTTTGCGTTGCTCTAATTGATGTTGAAAATTTATGCATATGCATGCTGTTTTGATAACATTTTACATTGTGATTAGACTGTCAGTTCTCACATATACACATCAAAATTTCTACGCGTACGAAGTCACTCGTAAGAGCTAGTGTTTAATAAAAACTTAAAGCAATTCCTTATTGACAGTGCAGAATCTGCTCTTTAAAAGGCTATTATTTTCTTAACATGGTCTATTGAAATACATTTAGGATTGAGATTAGCTTAAGAAAAGTAATTCATTTGGCTTATCAGATAAATTTAATTTACTAATTAATTTTGCTGGCTAAGTAATAAATCAAGACACACCATTTTGTATGAAATAAAGAAGTTATCTAAATTTCTGTCTTATTGAAGCATTTGTCATAACCTTCATAACTTCATAACAAGATGCATGAATTTCGTGGTAACCTTGTTCCCATGGCCCTAGAAATTGTTAAATATGATTTCTCAATATAAATCATTACTTTTGGATGCCTTTAACTGGGGTATTTTATGTTTATTTTAATTTCTTGAATCAGACATATAGTTTTTCTCTCAATAAGTGTATTCTTTTTCACTTAAAGTATAAAATACTGGGCTTTTCTTTAATGTGTTGAAAGATTTTAAAAAATATATATTGTTTTATAATTTTTGATGTACTCAATTTTTAAATTCCAATAAGAATGAAAATGCTACGTTTCAATATTGCAAGTATGTAGTTATCTATATTAAGCATCTAATCCATTGGTTTCCAAACAGGGCATAGTACATTTTTAATTGATAAGCTATGAGCTTTCAAATATATTGATAATATTTCTATACTTTTTTAATGCTAAGGCCAATTTGCAAAAACTTGTATAATTCTTTTTTTCTTTTATTTTGTTAAACTGTACCATAAAAAATCTACCTATAAAATGATTATTTCATATTCAATATTATGTTGATGAAAGGAATAAAGAAACTGATCTGATGTAGCAAAAAAAAAAAAAAAAAAGAATCATGACACTGAAATTATTTGGCTCTATAAAAAGGAAATATTTTAATGAAATCTTTATTTTTGCATAATAAGAAAAAATAAATCCTTTGAATTGAATGACACTGAGATTATTTGGCTTTATAAAAAGGAAATATTTTAATGCATTAATGAAATCTTTATTTTTGTCTAATAAGAAAAAATAAATCCTTTGAATTGAAATTATTGCAAGCTTTTGTTACTTTTTCTCTTATTCAGAATCTAAAAGAAAGCACCATTTTTTAAAATTGAATATTGTTTTTGTCGCAGATATTTCCTTCATATCTTCAATAAAAACATTTTGATAATATTTTTGAGACCTAATTTTAAAGATGTAATTTTAAAATATATATATTAATTTAAAGAATCATTTATTCTTACAGATTTTTAGTACTAAGCATTTTTTTCCCCTCTCAGAATTCTTCAAAGAAGGAATTGTATTTAAATCCACGTAAAACATCTTGTGAAGGCAATGCACCAAATGGCATTCACCGTAACAACGTTCTGGGAGTGCATTCCATTGATGAAAAAATAAAGTAAGCCTGTGATTTTTTAGTCTTTATCTGATATATAAATAGGCATTTGATGTAATGTTTTTGAAAACATAGAACTCTTTTTTATATTTCTTATCTCATTAATTAACAATAACTAGTTATTAGCAATTATACCCTTTTTTATTATCCGTTATTTGTAGTTACCCATTAATACTCTTTAATTGAACAATTTACCCTTATATTACTGGCTAGGTGAAGTTTATATTAAAAATTACAACAAGAATTTTAGCAAAGAAATGGAAAATGCTCTTTTTTATTCAAATTATTAGTAAATAAGGCAAATGTTTTCTTCTTTATTTAAATAATTATAAATTAGCATTGCATTTATTCTCACATTTAAGCGTATTGGAAAGTAAAATGATCAAAATGTTTTAGAATAGATGCATACAATTTTAATGGGAGGAGGAAGATTATATTAAATGGTCATTCGTGCATTTATGCCCTAAAATTCATAGTATTTTTACTTATGAGCAATAAACTTTGTTTTTAATATTCGGTGAAAAGTGCTTCTTGAGTTCGATTGTTAATTACACTGGTTTACAAAGAAAAAAAATACTTCGCGAAATTATTTTAATTTAAATACTGATTTTTATATTGCCTTTAGAGCTGATTCTAAAAATCAAACCCATTTATTTCTATCAAGTAAGAATATATTACAAATTGGATATTTTACAAATTTTGCATGACTGGATGAAAAAAGTCACAAAATATTGATGTTTCATTTAAATTTCATTAATTTTTAAACCTATGTAAATTGCATTTACATCTTACATTAATTTAAATAATTAAGTATTTGTAGAATCTGGCTGGCCCTTATAGTAACTTTTTTCTTTAACTCATTTGTTCTTTTGCCAATTTTTTCTCTTGTGAGTTTTGCATTGATTGTCTATCAGTTATCTATTAGCCTGCTGACATTCCATTTCTATTATATCTTGTTAAATCTTTCACTTTGTTCCTTACCAGCCGCACCTACATTTTAAGTAAAATAGTCCAGGCTTGAATATAGAAAATGAACTTTTAATCTCATACTACAGCCTAAACTCTTGAAGTTTTTTTAATAGTCACTTCTAAAATAGATTCATAATTTGAATTCTTTTTGTTTCCAAGAAATTTAGTTATTAATAGTTCTGAAGGTTTCCAGGCTTTTTCTTTCGTTCGTTTCTATTTTCGTATTAGGATTTTTGATATCTGATTCAAAAGCACTTATCTGCCAGAGTTGTCACGCCACTGTGAGAACAAGAAAAACGTGGTGAATTTTAAAATCATCTTTAACAAAAAAAACCCGGGGAAATGCAGGAGAATTCGAAAATATCCATAAAACAGGACATTTTAACTTTCCGAGTATATTTTTTCTCATCTAAAGAATACCGATTTCTAAAGGTTGCAAGAATAAAAAAAAATTGAAACAATACCATTTGCAATTGTGTAATGCTGAAACTCACCTCTTTTCACACTCTGCTTTCTTTCTGCACATATAATTCCAATTTTGATTTGCAAGACAGTTGTTCTTTTTCCTTGAAATTTACGAATTGCAGGGAATTAACATACGCGAAAGTTCTATATCTGCAACAAAGAATAAAATACATATCTCTGGCTGTATTAGTAACATACATTCTGCGGAAGCAGCGCAGCAGTGTTTATTCGACCATGGTTAAATTTATTGAATGGTTTGTTTATTGAAGGTTATTGAAAGTAGATTTCAGGATTATTTTTTTTAAACAATGAGCAGCTCAAAATCCATATGCTATACGAATTGAACAGATAAAGAAATCTATCCTGATTTTGCAGAATGGATTCGAGAAGCTCCACGAAATTCATTGAATGCGTACTGCTCACATGGTAGGAAGTTAATAAACCTAATATGAGGGCACATATACTTACTAGTCTCGTTAAAAAAAGAAAGCACACAAAACTGCGTTTCAGTTCAAAAGAGTCATCGATCAAGTTGGACATAGACAAAAGAGTCATCGTTCAAGTTGGACAAATAAACCGATTACGAACTTCTTAGTTCAAGAACAATAATTTAAAGCCAAATTTATGTAGGCATTAAAACTTGTTGCATCATATTTATTTTTGAATGCATTCTATGAAATATCGGAAATATTTTCACTTATGTTCACTAAAAATGAAATAGCTGGAAAAAAAATTCCTTAGCTCATTTGTTACGGATTAGGTCATTAGCTCCATGAAGCTAACAGCTGAAAAAATCTGCAGAATTTGCAAAAATTGGTGTCCGTGTATTTCCATTGGCAAAAATGAGTAAATAAAAAAAAGCAGTCTTGTTTTATAATGTTTTTTAAAGGAACAATCAATTGATTTATATCACGATGTTAAAAAAAAATATATTTTTTATTTCGCCCGAATCCTTAATTTTGTGTGATTGGCAGTTAAAAGAGAATGAGAGGTAATATGTCCTTCTTAATATATAAATTTTGTCTTGCTAAATTCTAGATAATGAAGATAAAATTGCTTTACTTTTCCGTATGTAAATATAAATTATCTTTTAATAGGCTATTTCGAACAATTTAAATTCCTTGCTTTTTCCACTCCTTAAAACTAGATTCCATTACAACTAGTACGTGAGCTTTATTTGCATTTTTTCTGGAATCGGAAATATACGTACAGGGTAAGAAAAAAAAAGGATTTGAGTAACAATCCTGTCTTCAATTTTACTTTCGATAAACTTGGGAACTGATCGCTAAAGTAATTAAAGCATTTACCTTCTTTTATTTTAAGCCATGAAAGATTATTTCAAAAGACATAATTTTATGTGGATATAAAGTAATTTTATGAGAAAGATTTTTTTTGCATCAATCTGATTTTATTCTTTTTTTACACCTGTATTTAATATCTTACTAATTGGCCATTCTTAATGTATATGTTATTTTCTTTCTTGGTGTCCCTTTCATGGTGAAAGAGAAATTTTGTGTGCAAATTGCCATTGTGCAATTGTCAGATCATTGCAAATTGCCCATTTGTTATCTAAATAAGATAACTTAATGAGGATGAAATCAACATCTTCATGACTCTTTCTCAAATGAATTGAATTCCCAACAATTACAGGAACATATTCGTTTTCATTATGTAATAGTTTTGGTTTCAGATGTTCTTTTTTGAAGAATCGATAAAAAATTTCTATTTGTCAGATTTTTATTGGACTTTCAAACTCGCTATAAATCTATGGATAACGCTACTGTAAACAAGTTCTTAAGGAAAAACGGAATGTACTCTTGATCTCTGTTTCCGAAACTAAGAAGATGAGTACCAAAAGCTTGTAAATTTTTATTTCAATCTGGAACATAAAACATCTGCCGAGTCCTTAGAAAGATTTAAATCTGATTAAATCTTTTAATTCAGATAGTGGGAAAAGTTCAGGTTCATTGCTTATAGAGTCATATATTTGAACAACTTCAGCATCAGTTTCAAAATCTGATTCAGTATCCGAATAAAAAATGCTTTCCACAGTATTTGGAGTAGAAGGAATTGCTATACCAAGTCCAGAATGAAGAGGGTGTATGACAGATGGAATGCTAAGATAAGATAAATGCCTTTTAAAATTGGAATCTTTCACATTACAAATACTAAAATAACAATCGTTGCATTGATTTGTTTTGGTTCTTTCGTAACCATTGATATACCAAAATGAAAAGATCGCTGTTTACCTTGAATCCATTATCTTTATTCTTCTGCCCAAATGCAACAAACCTTGGATCTCAAAATTTGTCTCGATTATCTGATTTCATGCCAAAATAAATGTAATAGACTTTTTTTTTTACAAAATCCGAAATGCATTTTTGTTGTTTTTTCACAGTATAATTATCACAAATACTACTGAAACAATTTGGTGAATAAACACATCCTCTAGAAACAACTTATATGTAATGCAATTATAAAAAAAATTAATGACCCTCAGAATTGGAATATGAACACATCTTTTCAGCTCAGAGCAAAGAAAGATACTAATTAAGGATTATAAGGTCAGTGGAAATGGTGCGATGGAAAGTTGTTGGAAAGACCCATTATGGTAGGGTTTTATCTTGTTTCTTTTCTTCAGAATGGTGTTTTATAGACAGTTTGCCATTTCGAAGGAATATTCTGGATTGATATAGCTTATCTTTCCTGCAGCTTAATCCCCCAATGAATTTATATAACTCATATAAATAATATTTGTACTCCAAACTATACTAATCCCCCCCCCCCCAGCAATTCATAATGAAACTGCACATGATGGAAATAATTTATTTTTCCAGTAATCAGCATTAACTTTTTTTTTAAACCATCACTTGCTTTATCAGCAATTTTTATATCGCAGACCTCTGTTATTACTTGTTGAAACAGAAAATAAAATTTTATTTTACAATCTAATCTCCATATATATTTTGAAGATATTTCTGTATGCAGTTCTATAGTGTTTTGATTTAATTATATGACTCATTATATTATTAATATTAATTAAAATTTGTTTCCTCATTTCGCTCATTGTTAGTTTATTGAATCAGTTATTTGTGTATGAAGTATCAGATTTCTATTTATTTTATAATTGTTTTCGTATTATTTATTATTACAGAAGAAGAAGTTGTCCAGATGGATCTTGCAGTTTGACTGCAGATAAAGTAATGAATACATTATTATTATTTTTAAATTTTGGATGTAATTACTAAAATACATCTAAATTCTGAAACTAATTTTTATTGAATATGGTGTTGATATGAATTTTAAATGTATGCTAATGAAAAAAATCATTTTAGTATAAAATTTTCAATTATTTATCAAATTTAAAAAGTGTTGTTACTTAAAAATTTGCACAATAAGAAATCCCGTGATTTTACAGTTTTTGTTAATCAATTAATCTTAGACATATATATATATATAATCCCAGCCTAAAATATTTTCCATTTTAGAGGCCTATACGTTTTGCTGTTCGATCACTGGGTTGGGTGGAGATTGCAGAGACAGACTTAACTCCTGAGCGAAGCAGCAAAGCTGTTAATAAATGCATTGTCGACTTGTCTATTGGAAGAAATGATATTCTTGATATCGTTGGAAGATGGGGAGATGTAAGTATTGTGTGTGTGTAATGATCTTTTAAACTCACAATTTAAATTCATTTCTTAATTTTCAATTTAAGTTAGCCAAGTAACTTCATTCTAAAATATTCTCTAATTTCCTGATCCATTCCTCTTATTCTAGTAAATTAATTCAACAGAAGCTTTGTAATATTGCGGAATCAGCTAAAAGACGATATTCCCACGCTCTGTGCAAAAGGCTGAAAATTGCTGGCCTAAACAAAATACCTTTAAAAAGATCCCTTTGTTTCCCTTGCGTCTTATTCGTGTGTCATGGAAATCCCCATCGAAATCTGATTTTATAAGGTCTATAAAAATTATTCTCCCAATCAAAAATTTACGGCATTTAATTCTAGGGATAATGTTATCCCGCCCTTTGCATTTCTACTTTTCTGCGACTGGATGCGCCTTGTCCGTCACTTGTAAAAAATGCCTGTTTTCGGTGATGGAATAAATGAACTTAAAATTTCAACCTGTCTTCTCCGTGATTCCGGCCACGACTCTGCTATCTACTCTCAACAAATAATTTAATTTTTACATTATATATATATATATATATACTATATAGTCTAATCGTGGAAAAAAACATTTCCCCCCTATTTATAGAAATCGGTGATAATGTATCAATCGGATACATTACTGATGTAATCACCAAGCTTTCGGTATCAATTTTTGGATTCGATTGTTTACCTTCAGTAGCATTCTTTTTCGTTCAAGTGATACTATATCAATCTTATAGAAAAGCATTAAAACGATAGAGTCTGGTTTGCCTTCCTATCTCGGCGACGCTGCAAGCAAGCATAATTTTTTTAGCTATATATTTCATCGCCAGCCATTTATCTTATGTAGCAGCAGCGATATACCTCTAAAGAATCGCCGCTTCCTCCTATATTAACTATATCTCCAAAGTGTGTCTTTCTTCGTCTCTTCCACTTACCATTTACAGTCAATACCAGAGCCAGCGTTAAATTACCTTTTGTACCTCTTCCGAAGCGGTGAAATTTTAATTTAGAATCATATCAGTATCAATTGCCATTTTCGGCATCAATGCCCACCGAATACTGGATTTATTTCTGACGGGTGTAGAATCGATTACCGACTATATCAGGTAGAATTGAGTACTGGTATCAATTTGTACATGATACAGCAAAACTGAATATGAGTCCAAACGTAATTTAATTGATGAGAACAATGTTGAGTGTTCTTGATAATATAAACAATATATACGCAATGTGCATGCACATTATCTTTGTACTTCTTCCTTATTAAATTCTTATTAATCTTTGATTTAACATTTGTAACTGTTGCTTTAATTTATAAAATATTTTACATTTCACTTTAACATGTATGCCATTCAATTGGATTTATCAAACTGCTCAGAATAATTTAAAACAGCATAATATATTTAGTACATATTTGTTTGTAGGGTAAAGATTTGTTCATGGACTTAGATGATTATTCTTTGCGTTTAATGGACACTCAAGACTTAACAGTTCTGAATACCCAGCCTATCCATACGATTCGTGTATGGGGAGTTGGACGTGATAATGGACGGTTAGTAAAATAATATATATGTATGATATTGTCATGCTTTTTTATTTTTAGGATGAACATTATACCAGAAATAATTTTTTATAATCATGATTTAAATCATTGGCAATAACTTATGGATTTGCAATATTTTTATTAGATAGTTACAAAGATTTTTTTTCACGATCGTTTATAACAGAATCATTGAGAAAATAATAAAATTTTATTTGTTATTGTTACTTTTTTTTATTGATAAGTTGATCAGTAAAAAATCTTTTAAAATGTAAAAAGTAATAACAAACAAGATAAAATAATTGTTGTAATTATATACTGCACATTTAAATTTGATTTTATGTGCTATACAAAATATTTGGGATTACTTAATTATATATTAATCAAAGAAGCTTCAATACTCACATAATGGGGAAGCATAAAAATAAATCATGTGTGCCCTTGTTCGAGTGAATAATTTAATAAAAAATATTGAATTGCTTTTATTTGCTTGTAATCCAAGCTTCAACATTTTTTCCCCATTTTATTTACTGCTCTAAAGCATTTCAGCTTTTTTGCCTGTTCATTTCAGGTTTCAGTCTTCTTAAATAGTCATGCTTGGATTTCGAATTTATAACAAATAATATATATATATATATATAAAATAAAAAATTTAGACTCATTACTATGCAAAGGAAACAGTGTGATTTAATATGCTTAATTATTATTACTTAACTGTTGTTGTTTTATTTGTTTGTTTTCTTTAATTTAGTATCCATATTTTTCGATTCTTTGTCTATTTTTTTCAATTACATTAATTTATTTTTTCCTCTTATTATAATGTCATAGTAGATGAAATTTGTTTATTTGGTATTTGTAATTTTGATAAAAATTTTAATATATTATTTGCTTTTTCCTGCTATTCCATGATCCTGATCTTCAAACAGAGAAAGGTAAAGACATACTTTATGAATAAATATAACTTAAGTGTGTGCTTTTGACTACATTAAAATGCTTTTATTTTAGATATTTCAGCTTGCATCTATTGCTTATTTCTATAAGCATGCTAACAAATTTTATTTGCATTATATTGAAATGTTGCTCTTTGATTTGCAATGTAAACTAAATTGAGGCTTTTTTTCCCTTGTAGTTTGATGAAATTTAATTTTGAACATGCTTTTTAGGGATTTTGCTTATGTTGCTCGTGATCGTGTCACTAAAAAATATATGTGTCATGTATTTCGATGTGACATACCTGCTCGAATTATAGCGAATACATTAAGAGATATCTGTAAAAAAATCATGATTGAGCGTAGTCTTCAGAGAAGTTTAAATAAGCACAGTGAGTCAGCTGTTTTATGTCAAGGAGAGAAATCTGAAGGAATCCATGGAACTCCAGCTCGTCCAACTGATTTACCTATGGAACAAGGGCTTTTTCAACATGACGACTCCCTAAGTTCCTATGTAGGTATGTAAATACATTGCTATTATTTCCATCTTTTGATCTATTTGATATTCCTCTAGCATATTTGTTATTTATAAAACATAAACATTGTATAATATTGTTTTCATTAAATCTTCTTAATGTGTCTTACCTCAATTATAATTAAACTACAATATCATTTCATTGTACATATTTATATTCATTTTAATTATGTGCATTTGGCTTGTGATCATTAATATGATCATAGAAATGCTGTAAGAATTCATTCAGATTTTATTTGATACATAGTGATGTGTTCTTTACAATAATCATTTTTATAGCATTATAAATAAATAATTTAATGTTAATGTTGTAGATAACTTTGTAGTACTTATGAACACTATTGTCTGAAGTAGATGAATATAAAAACGATTATTTTATGAAAAAAAAGGAAAAAATTAATGTAGAGGCAGTAGATAAAAATTTGCTATTTTGTTTCTATAACAGATAAGATGAATTGCTGGTATTTTGTATTGTAATTGCAATATTGCATAAATGTTGATTGTAGGATTTAAAAAATTGGTTTAAAACAAAATAATTTTCTTATTTTTATCTGCAATATCCCATTATAATGCAAAATTTATTCTTGTATTACAACATGTGTTTTATCTTTCAGGTCAGCTTTTTCCTACTCCCATGGAGGAGCCCAAGAAAGTTTTGAAGGTTTATTATTTAGGTTCAACAAACGTTGAAAAAGCAACTGGTGTGGATGTATTGAATAATGCTATCGAGCAACTTGCTGCTTCTGTTCGTAAATCTGATTATAAATATGTCAATGTCGCAGTTGCTCCTTCTACTATTACTATATCGGAACCTGGGGTAAGAAAGTTTAAAAATTCCTTACATTTTTTCTTAATAGAAGAAAAGAAAGCAGTTATATCTTATTTTTATATATTAAATAAATAGTATGTCCATTTCAATCGTGATCCCATGATGGATTTCTAAGTCATTAAAGATTGGCATATGCTTCCATTTGAAAAAATGCCCAAATAGAAGTGATTGATTATGCTTTAGTCAATATAGGAACTTATGAAATCAAATTACAAAATTTAATTTTTGTACAGTTCTGTACTCCTATTAGTCTTATTTAGTGATGATTTCTTGACACACAATCATTTTAAACAAAAATACCTTGAAATTCTGCGACCAAAATTGACTAGTGAATTATGAAACTGACTTAAAATTTTTTCAATTTAGATCAGTTAACATTCTCTTGAAGAAACCAGTCTATTAATTGATAGATCTTCTTAAAAGGATGTTTGAATTGTACTGAAAGGATGTGGAATAATGGACGTCAAAGTCATCCAGTCTATTTAGTAACTGAAAAGAGGATTTTTTTTTTGTTTAAAATGCTAGAGTATTGGAATTATGATATTGTACTGAAAGGATGTGGAATAATGGACGTCAAAGTCTTCCAGTCTATTTAGTAACTGAAAAGAGGATTTTTTTTTTGTTTAAAATGCTAGAGTATTGGAATTATGATACTAAATACAAAGTGAAAATAATTAAAGTCGCTTTTTTAAAATGCTGTAAAAAAAAGAACCATTGGTCAGAATGATTTCAAATTTGAACCGAATGTACATAAAAAATATGGTGTGGTATTAAGAAGATAAAAAAAACTTTTTAAAATGTATTGATAGATGGCACCGTAAGCGCATAAAGATAGTTGATTCGGCGACAAAACACATTTTGAGATTATAATGAAATGCTGAAATCATGATGCAACTCATATCAAATACGACAACTTTGGTATCAATTGCACATTAAACCAACTCTATTGTTCAATACACGGAATTATTTCGGGTTTTTTTATAACTTACTGAAAGTGATTTCGAAGTTATTCAACATTTGTGGCACTGTTAGTGGTAACCTCATTCACTTTCCCGTCCATAGTCTTACGACATTGGATGGGGAAAATCGGTTTTGAACTATCATGAGGCCAAAAAACGCACGAACTAAACTCAGTGGCGAGGCAGCTCATGTGGGCCGAGTATCTTGTGTGACTGAGGGCCCTAGGGTGCAAGGCATATTTCCCGGTTAGATGGTCAGTCTAACGCAAAATTCCCAGAATTCAGTTCCCAAGCATGTTTGATCCTCAGTTTACCGACCAACTGAAGATGAGAGGCTGAGTCGACCTTGCCCAGCCAAAGGATCGAACCTCGGACCTGTGCGTTGTGCACGAAGCGCTACCACTACACCGTAAAAACCGCATAAAAATTTCATAATCACTTGTTTTTTTAGATGTCCGTTGGCAGTAAACCTTTTTAAAAACAACAATCAGAAAGCATGTTAATTATCGCTTTATTTGTGCAAGACATGTTCATAATGTTGGCCACCACTCTTCGCCACAATTGATAAACAGCATGTTCCACAACAGACCGTTGTTTCTCAGTGTTGACGTTGGGAAAGTGTTACGTAATCCATGCTTTCAATTAAGCTAAAGTTGCTATCGAGCGAACACAACATTTTTTAGATCCCCACAGTCAGAGGTCACAGAGATTGAGGTCCGGTTATCTTTAATTTCAGACTTAGAAAATAATGGCTGATTATATTTTTATTTTCAAAATTCCTTTTGAACAGTTGCATCCCTGGTTTTGCAGTGTGCTGAGGAGCGCCACCTTGCATGAAAATGATTCTTTCCAAACATGAAGTATTGAAATGATTGCACAAGATTCTCATAGCGTTATATTAGCTGACAATGCTGGTAACGGGACCCGCTGAGCCCATTTCCTGGGGGGGGGGGGAAGGACCCCACAGTAAAACATGTAATCAACTCCTACCGCACATTTATCTTTGCTGAATGAAGCGGTATGTATGCATGTGCGAATGGATTTTAAGTTGCCCGTATCGTGCAATTTTGTATATTGACGATGATTTGGATATAAAAATGGTTGTCTATCTAAAATATTTTCCATGGTCATTCGTTATTCACTTCCATGTAAGCAAGAAATTCTAGAGCAAAAATGTGTATTATGCCAGGTCAGCAGAAAACATGGATGGATAATTTTTTTTATATATATTACAGCTGAATGTTACATAAAATGTTATGCGTAAATTTTTCGTGCTTACAGACATGTCTAGAACTGGTTACAAACACAGCGGATTTTTGCGACGCAGCGAGTTTTAATTCACCATTCACCGTCATAACAACAGTAGTGTATTGCATTATATTAGAGTTTACACATTTGGCGGAAAAATAAAGGCGCGATCAATTTGTCTTTGGCTTATGCTGTGCAGACGTTGCTGCCACTGGCCCCATCAGATTTGGACTGCGACAGTCAAAGTACTGGCGCACATAATCAAATTCAAGCTTATACACATGAAGTTTTTTAAGGTTTAGAGATGTTTTACTCAGTGAGTTTGCCTTCCTGCTTGAAACACAATTTTCCCCTTAGCATCAATGGATTTTCATCTATTATAAACATGAATGAGTTAAAATCGATAATGAAATTTTTAATTGCTTTAATCCAAGAAAGACCGATTGTATGGGTTTTTAAAAACAGAAATGCTGCATGAAATTCATATAGAAATGTGTTAACAACTTAAATTTATTGAGAGAAAAAGAGAGAAACGATTTTTCGGAAATCCATACTTTCTCATATGAACTTACTAAAGAATAGATGGTGTCATAAAAAATTTCTAATTTTGAGAGTAGAAACGATAGTAGTAACAATCTCCCGTTCTAAAGAAATTTATTTACATTGCACTATTCTTTCTGGGTTTAACACTTTGGTGACCGGCAATTTTACGCAGAAACTATGTCATGTCACCTGCTACTTTTTTGTAATTGAATATGAAAGTAAAACGTTCTAAAAAAACTCCAATGAATTTTGTTGAATTGGAACATCAAAAAGTTCTTCGCCGATACGTTCCGTCATGGTTGAAATTTTTGGAATTTTACTAAAATTCTAATGAAAATGTAAATACTAGGAAAAGTAATTTTTTTGTTATAGAGCGGACAAGACTAAACACGATACGCCAAGTTTTTGCAATGTTCTATATCGCCCTCGGTGTTATAAATTAAAACAGATAATGCAAGTGCAATGACGAGTTAACTCGTCACCGGTCAGCAAAGTTTTAATTATCAATTATTTTTATTTCTGAGCTGGCTATTATTAACAAATGATTTTTTTCGTAAAAATATAATTATTGGAAAATTAATAACAATGCTATGTTTATCAACAAGTTTTATTATGCTTTTAACTTATTTCTAATAAATCTGGAATATTTTACAAGTAAATAAAAGTCATGTAAAGTGTTTTTTTTTTTTTTTTTTTTTTTGCATACTTGTTTCAAATTAGAAAACTGGATGTTTTACAATTTTATGTCGTTAATATAATGGCGACCAGAATTATTTTATTTTGTAAATTTATGGCAGGAAATCATGCTTGCTTTTGAAAAAAAAAAAAGTCTACACAGAATGTTTTTGAGCGGTAACGGTAAAATATTCATAGCGGAAAAACAAACAAACACACTGTATGTAATCGGTCTAAAGTTCGGGCGTTATCTATGTACTGCACGTTTGCACACGACTTCTCGTCCCTTCCTGTAATCTTCTACTGACGTCGATGTAATTGATTTCCTCCCTCATCCAGATATCACTTCAATAGATCTTGAATCTTCGAATTTATTAAACAATTTCTTCAAATTCTTGGTAGACATCGGACCACAATTTTTTTTCATACCCTTTAATAACCAGAATTTCTTTAAAGCTTCTAGCATACAATCTTTGTTCTTGTAAAAGAACTCCTTCATTGAGAGACTCATGACAATCTGTCCAAGTGAAATATGAGGAAAACGCCACGTATCCTGCGTTTTCACAACAAGTGCAATGTTTGGTGCACATGGGTATCTTTTGATTTTCATAGTATGCAATTACAGCGCCGTCCGTTGATACGCTTTGGATATTTTTCTTTTTTTATGTCATACCATTTCCATATTTTTCATGTGTAATCAGTTCAAATTTGAAATCGTCTCACCAGTGGTTCTTTTGTTATAGAATTTTGAAACTGGGACTTTTATGATAATAACTCTGTATCTTAAAATGAAAAAGTTTTTTTTCAATTAGATTCAAGACAAGTAAAAGCTACTTGTACAATTTATACAAAGAAACACTATTTCCCTCTAAAATAGACTTCATTAAAACTGGTCAAATGTCAGTATCGTCAACTTGTACTGGTTTCATCTCTGCATGAAATATGCTTGAAACTTTACGTTTCTATAATTGGCGAAAAAGAAATCTGCAGAAAGGAATTTTGGAATTAATAAGCGACCTTACTGAAATGGGAGGGCTTTCCATTTACAGCGTTACAATTGTTAATTGTTGTTGACTTAAATAATTTTTTTCGAAAAAAAAAATATATATTGTGAAATTTGAATAGTACAGTTGGTTTAATGTGCAATTCATGCCAAAGCAGTCGTATTGCGATTAAAAATATCATTTTTATCTTAATCCACTTTCACTATACTTCATACAGCGCCCCCTATTGATGATACATTTTGATTTTTTTTCTTATGCTGAGCTGTTACCCCATTCTTCAAGTATATTCGGTTCAAATTTAAAATAATTCTGAACAAGGTCCCCCTCCCCCTTTTTAAAGCATTTTGAAAGCAAGGCTTTAATTGTTTTCACCTTGTATGACCCATAGGATTGAGTGAGAGATTACATAAAACTTCAAAATTTGTAGTTTTTTAAATAGTACATTCATTCACATTTTTTTTTTTCACAGTGAAAAATAATTATTTACTTAATTTTTAAAGCATTTTTCCAACAGGAAGTATAATATTACTGCATCACTTTAGAAATAGATTATTGGAAAAGAGTGGGTATCTTGCATAAATTTTCTATTGTTTAAACTAACAGTAAGATTTTTTTTAATGAAAAGTATTTTCAGGCATTACATCTTACTATCCAGTATTTTGGATTATTGAATGGTACATGCAAAATTTTTTACTCGTATAACACCAAATGATTATTAAAAGAATTATTTTGTTTTAAAGCATAATGGATAAAATACAATATAATCAAATTCTATTCTACTATGAGTTTCTGATTCATACTGCTCACTATATCTGTTAAGTTTTGTCAAATCTTATCAACTCACCTGTAATTTAACCCTAAAAAATCAGCTACTCAATCCTGAAGAAAGACAATTTATCCCTTTCTTATGTTATTGATTCAAACCATTATTATTCATGTAATTGTATGTCATTATTAAGAAAGTACAATTATTACATTTTAATAACATAATTAATTAATGTATTTTTAATGAGCTAAAACTATTGTACTAAACAATGCATCAGATTCTTCCTTTAGTATTTAGAGAAAATGTTGAATAGCAAGATGTATTAAGACATTAAAAGTTAATTTTTGTAATATTTTCTTAATATTTAAAGAAATGAAGTTTGGTATACTGTTCCTTGGAAAACCAAAAAATGATGATGAATATGTCCTAGTTGCTCTTATTCATTCAAATGAATGTGAATTGTTCTCCTTTTCTGATTATAAAATTGTTTCTTTTATCAATCTCTTTTATATGTGTGAATTTTTTATAAATTACTTATATAACAAAAAATTTGAAATAATATGGCTGATTTATTTTCCCTCTCTTGGATAGGATGAAGGTAATCAATTAGCTGAATGTCGTGTTAGATTTCTTTCCTTTCTTGGGATTGGAAAGAATGTTAAGTATGTATACTTTATATTAATTTAAGAAAATTAAAGTATAAACAATATGAGATTTCAAATTAAAAATATTTCTAAACCAAACTAAAAAAAACTCACAAATTTATTTCTAAATCAAATAAAAAAAGATGCAATTTTACCTAGAGAGGCCAATGCTGCTACTTCTAAAATACAGATGACCTCTACTAAATTAATAAAAACATTAAGTCAATGAAGCAAAAATAAAAAAGTTATGAATCCAGCCTTGAATCCCTTAAGACTTTCTCAAGGGGTTCAAACAAAGGATTTTTTTTCTGTGAGCCAAACTAAAAAAATATTTCTGAAATTTCTATTCTCACAGTATAAAAACCCTTGTTTGAATCTCTGCCTGAGGGTGACCCCTGAGAAAGTTTTCAGGCCAGATTCATAATTTCTTTCTTTCCCCTCTCTTTTTCTCTTTCCTTTATTAAAGGCTTTTATTCATATTGATTCATGTATTGACGTAAAAAAAATTCTGTGTGTGTGGTATGCAATTGTATTATAGTGCTGTAAATTGTAATGGGAAGTATTAGGTGCCAATTTTAAATATTATGGAAACAAGGGAGAATAAAATTATTCAGACAAAAATTGCTTTAAAAGAACTTATCCTCTCTCTGTGTGTATAATCAGAAAACATCAATTAATAGTTTAATTCATTTCAGAAAACATTAATTTGCATTTAAGATTTCTTCACTTAAAAAAATCATAAAGGAATTATAAATCATAAGACTGCAAATAAAAAAGTTTTAGTCAAATCATGAAAATTTTTAATTTTTCTCCTTGCTTCTTTTTCTTTCTAGATATCTATTTATTTTGTTAAGTTGTCTTTCCAAAATTCATTTTATAGTAATTCTAGCGGTCTTCTATTTTATCATAGAACTTTAAAGTCATTTTATCAATTTTTAAAACTATTTCATAACCTTAATATGGACCATTTTCATTACCTTTTACTTTGAAAATTATCGTCCCATTTATTAACCATTGAGTCACATGTTACTTATAAAATAGATATAATGGGGGGGGGCGTGAGCCATACAAATTTCAATTGAGGGGATGTTTTAAATTTTTAAATCAATTCTTTTGTGTAAAATCTGAACTCTGGGTATGATTTACAAATTAGATTATATTTAATATGTGGTACTTTTTGCAGTATAGTTCCTTATTTTTCAATTTTTATAAATTGAATGACTGTAATGTTTATTTTAAAAAGTGAGTGACTGTAGTTTTATATACACATGTAATTATGTATATAATTAAATTCAACTTACTGTTGGGAATAGTTTCTTACTGAAGAAATTATGTTTGAAATTACAAAATTTAATGTAGAACTTCACTATTACACTGAACTTTTTCTTATTTGATGTGGCTAAAGGATTACTTATGATGAGTTATTTAGTACATTTAAATAAAGATTTTAGTAAAACACAATTATTTAAAAAAGTATGATATTTGTCTGTTAATTATTGCTGGGATTATGAATTGCCGTAAACAGGTTTTCAAAATTTTTAGGCATTGTGGATTTATTGTGCATACTGCCCTGGATGAATTTGTAGCCCACGTATTTTATTGTGAACCCTCCTCTGGAGCTCTCTGCAAAACTATTGAAGCTGCTTGCAAAGTAATTTTTTTTATTTGATATTTTTTTCTGTATTGAGTTTTCTTAGTTGAAATACATAGGAGTGCAAATTTTTAATTTCGGCTTGTTATTAAGAGGTGGAAGTAATTTATAATATTTTTATAAAAACATGTTACATGTTTTTTTTTTAATTTTCCACTTTCTAAACAATAAATTAAAGAATACCTTTTATAGTAATTCTACCCATTTTAGATTTCATTTACTATTTTTTAAAGGGGGGGAGGGGATGGTACAATGGTAAGTATCAAGTGCACTTGATAGAAATGATTTCTGAAGCTCATTTTTTTTCCTTAATACTAAAGGTTTATAGTGTCGTAATTTTATTTTGAAATAAATCTTCAAATCATGTTAAACATAAATCTAAATGTAATGCTTGTGATCATTATTCATTATCTAAATTTTATTTATTTTAATTTGTTATAAAATTAAAATTTTGTTCTATTGATAGTTGTCTGAAAATTATTTCCTCCTGTGGTTTTTTGCTAGTGCAAAATCAGATTAAAAGTTGACTTTTCCTGTTTAATTGTTCTATTATATAATTATCATAGAAACCATCTGTTTTATTCGGAAAACATGTTTTATTTGCTTATATTTATATTATCATCTATCCGTTTTATTGTTTATTTTTTTATTATTTAGTGTTATTCAATTCGTATTCTCTGTTCGCATTTCATAAATTATATGATTATCATATCTAATTATATTATTTGCTATTTTAGTTGAGATATCAGAAATGTTTAGATGCGCATAGACAAGATTCGGATTCTAAAAATCTAGAAGCCCAAAGAAAGGTATTTATTTTATCTAATATAGTTGCCCTGATTATTATTTTGTGCACATTATTGATCAAGATTATGATTTAGTGATTAGACTGTAATTTCAATGAGTTGTTTAGGTTCAAAGGTAATTTTTTATGTAGCATGCCCATACCCCAGGGCATTGCTCGTATACTCTGTAATGTAGAGTATCTATTTAAGTCATGGTCCTATAGCTTATATAGGACTAATAGGACCAATATATTCCACTAAATATAGGAAGAAAATTTCTCTCACTGTAAACTGAAACGTTTATTGCATCTTAATACCTTCCAATTCCATATCAACCCCAGTCGCTTTTACAACGTCTAATAGGATATTTCATCTCTCTGTTGACATGTGCATTTTCAAAAAGTAATGCCATCACCCAACGAAATGTATAAAAGTACAAATTTAATTAAATGCAGGTTGTGGCATAAACTTGTGCAGACTTCAAAAATTATAATGAAAAAACAAAGCTTAAAAAAATTGCGTTTTGCGGGAATATGTTCAAAAAATCTTTTAATTTTTCTCCCATTTAAAAAAATCAAAAAGTGGTTGATAAACACACATCAAACTTACACTATTGTTTATATATCCAACTTAGATGGTTTATGTAAATCAGGATAGCGGTTAGAATAATAAGGATAAAAGACGGTTGGAAATGGGCCAGTCATTCCATTCCAATAACATGCTATCATTGCCTGTTCCAGTATTAGTAGTTAAACTTTCTATAATATCGGGGAATCCATGACTAAAGCATTGAGAAAGCTCCGCACAGTGAAAGGAATCAAGGCGAATAGAAGACTTATTTCATTGAACAGGGTATTGAATTTAGTGCTCCGTTTTGAGGAAACGAGGAATTTAAACGATTCTCCATGAAATGGCATGCCATCATTCTGGGAGGACTGCTTCCCTGTAGTATGAGATGTCATAGGGAATTCGACAGCCAAGACATCAACGAGGATTAGCATGGCATGTGAAGCTGAGAAAGTAACAGGATTCCGGAAACATCGATCCCACGTATTCTACACGGAGTCTTTAAACGTGCAGGCTCTTCTCCAGTTAATGCCAGGAGATTCCGATAAAAGACAAGCCGTTGCAACATGGGCGCTTGCACAAATGGATCCACACTGATAAAGCCCACTTTTCATTACACGGTGGCATCAATATGCAAAACAATCATATCTCGATGATATCAAACTCTCGTGAAAAAACGACCAAATCAGTACATTCTCCGCGTGTGATCGTATAGTATTGTATCCCCGCAACTTTTATTTTAGGCCTTTTTAATTATTAAGTGCGTTGTCTTGTATCCGGTTGGAAAACCTGTTCCATCACTTCAGAACTGTATCTTACGCTTTTGCAACATCACCTTGAGCTCGCTTTGCAGCAAAGACATGCGTTACCTGCCATCACCTTCAAACAAAATGGTTCCCGGTCTCGCATTGCTTTTCGATACTGCCACGTGCCTGGACACTTTTCTTTGTAACACAAGGTTATTATATTTTAAGGAATAAATGATCGATAGCTATTATTTTCATATATACAATTAAATTCCTATTTGAATTTAAAATAAAGCTCCCACCGGAGCTTCTTCCGACACACATTTACATTTGTCAACCGCACATTCCCACGTTACTGTACATCTCATCACTTTGTCTCTTTTCAACCGCGGAGCCGGGACTGCTATGTAGAGGTTAGAGGCTTGGACAGATACATTCAACGAAGATCGAGTGACAGTCTGAGGATATAAGATTAACAGGCCCTCAAATTCGCCAGACCTTACTCCAGCGACTTTTGGTTGTGGGGATATCTAAAATTTCCTGTATACCAAAGCTAACCAGCCACTTGGTATAATTGAAAAATGACATTCAGTAGATCGTTGGTAGCATCGATGCCAGTGCATCTGTAATAAGCGTAGTTACGTGCTTCACTTACTACCATTCTTCTACTGGCTGTCATTGAACATCAATTGCTTTAAAATAAAAGGTATTAAGCTAAATTACTGTGCTCAGTTTTCCTGAAGTCACAAAATATCTCAGTTTGATGTGTGAGCCCATCTATTGGTCATTTGTGAATTATTTTTATTGGGAAAAAATCCAAAGACTCGGAACATATTCCAGCCAGCCTCAATTTTTTTTGGGGGGGGGATTACTTTTGCATTACAAGTTTTTGAAGGTTACACTAATTTATTGCACACCCTGTGTATAGTAATATTGTATCGATAAAGAATAAATTTACCTTTCAATATCGAGTTTTAGCTCAAACTTGAAATCATGATACACTAATGATGTCAACAATTGTGTGATTACTACAATTAAATTTTGTGAGTAGTAATGGCTTTAGTGACCCTATAACCTTTATTTTTGTCTGATGATAAAACTTTTTTTTATTTGTATATATTCTGTATACCTGAATTCTGCATTAAATTGTTTTGTAACCAATTTTAGCTGATTCCATGTTTTAGCTTTTATTTTTACTATGTAGTTTTGAATTTTAAATGTTAATACTCATTTTTAGATTTTGTCATATGTTTGGTGCATATTACCCAAATGATTCTTGCACCACAAAAGCCCAACTAACCAGTCTGTATAAAATAATGTTTTAAACTGAAATGTGAAATTTCTGAGCTGATTTAAAGATGAATATATAAATGAATTTTTTGTTTTAAAAGTCTAGCTTTGATCTTTCATTTGTTTCAGGGTTTACGTACGGCTTTAAGAAGTGTTTTTGGGACTTTCTTCATGGCACGGCAAAGAAGAAGTGCTGAAACATGAAAATAGTGGAATTTCCTCTAGAAAAAAAATTATCCAGCCATATTTATTTACTATGTTTTCTTTTTATTGAACTAGATATTTTATGTACAATACAGAAGCCATAGAACTTTCCTTTCGTAGATATTTGTTTTTAGTGCATTTAACCCTAGACTACTAATTGTCTAGGTTTGTTAGCTTACATAGAGCGCTTTGTGTCCCTTTTGGATTCATTCATTCTACACGATGCAAACATAGATTATCTTTCCCAGATACTCGTTTTCTAATGTAAATATATGTAAAATATGATTTTGTTATAACATATTTTTTTTATGCTAATGGTACACTTTTATTTCATAAAAGAAATTTTTGACATGTCAAAATGATAAATAGTAATTTTGAAAATACTGCCTCAAAAGTGGTAATTACTTTTTACTGAAAAATTAAATTATGTTTGGATAGCGTTGGCTGTGCCATTTCATTCCAGAAATCCTAGTTCACATATTTTCATGACCATTTGATAGAAAATGTTATACATACATCTTACTAAATGATTTCATGCTTAAAATTAAAACCATTGAAAACAAAGCAAAAACATGGTTTTTTTAAAATTAATATCTCAAGTAAGAAAAGGTTGAGCAGCTGCAAATTTATAAATTTTCGATGAAATGAAGTTCTAATAATATTAGATTTGCTAAGTAGTATTTTAAATCTAAAACGTGATATATTTATACTTTCTGTGGTTATGATGTTTTACATGGTATATAAACTCATTTGTTTCATTCATTTGTATCATTTAATCTGTGTAGATACATATAAAATACATTTTATGTTGTTTCAAATGGGTTTTTCTTTCATAATATTTTATTGATGTTCTGATGCAGCTGAAGTTTTTAAAAATTAGTGTGGTTTTGTTATATTGAAGAAAATGTGGCTGCTCTTTTTTTAGTGAATTATTAACTTGTATTATTTGTGAAAAGGGATCAAATCATAGATATTCAGAAATTTGTATACTAATTCATGAAGGAAATTTATCATATATTGCTGATTTTATATATTTGACATTGAATCACAGGCTAAGATTTCACTCTGTTTTGATTCTGTTAATTTGCGTTTTTGATAAGCCGAAATATTTTTGAAGATTTAAGAATGTATTATTCTTTTTTTAAAAATCGCTTGTTTGTGCATTTGCTATGCAAATTGTTTTGTAATTATGGGTGCATTTTACTCATAATTATTTAAGTATTTTAATTGTTAAATATTTTACTGCTTTTTGAATTATGGACCCTATAAATTACAGTTCGGTACTGCATTTAAAAAGGAACCATGCCTATACAAATGGGCAGTACATCTGAATGTCTGATTTCTTCAATTATTTGAAGATTTATGAGAATAATATTTGCAAATTTTTTACCATCAAAATTTTAGAAAAAGTATCATTGAAAGATGAGTATCATAGCTATTCTTTTTATCACTTTAACTGTGAAATAAACCCTTCACATTAAGTGGTCTTGATTTTTAAAAACGTTTGAATCAGGATTCATAGAAATGTAAGACTGATATTTGAATAGTGACATGGGTTATAAGTTAAGCTGTATTTCAACAAAGAACTGAACTCCCACTAAGGTATTTTAAAAGTGCAGTAATTTTTGGATAAATTAAAAGATTCAGTCCTCTTTATTTAAATCAATTTTATTTGCGTAATCTGAGCTTGTATCTTTTAACCCTTTGCAGCACAGTGCTCCACTACATGGAACATCGCTCGCTTCTAAAATCGTTAAAAAAAATATGTTTAAGAATCCGTTTTAGCCTTCTTTTTTAATAAGAGGTGACAATTTTAATCAAACTGATCCATAATTTTCAGATATAGCTCGCTATTTAAAAGCTTGTTTTTTTTTCAAGGAATTTTGTTAATTTTTTCCTTGTAAAAAATAATTGTTTGAAAAATAATTACAATGTTATTTCATAGGTGTATCTTAAACAAATTATTCTGTATGTTTTTAGATTTTTTATAGATAAAGCATATGTACAATCATTGGATAAAATTAGTTGTACCATCAACTGGAGCACTGCGCTGATCGTGTTACTCGGCTGGGCACTGTACCGGAAAGAGAATACCTGTAACTCTTTCCGGCATGTATATGTAAAAGTATTGCATTTTTACTTAGTTTTTGTTGAACAAAATACTCGTGGTTTTATTTAATAATTTGCTAGTTCTTGTCGATGCAGCTTTTACTAATAATATTGCAGATTGCCTCATATTAGTGCACATGCATAAACATAACTTTTGCTTAGTTTTGTTACTTGTGATGAATCTAACTATTTCATCATATTTTTTGTTATTGGTCTACTTTTGGTTTTAGGTTGAAAATTATATTTTTAAGAGATAAATAAAACTTTAATAATTATCCTAAATGATTAGTCGTAGTTTGAAAACAAATATGTATGTGTGTGAAAAATGCTTAAGAATGTCTTGTCATGTAGAAAGCGCTTCTAACTAGTCAGCAAACTGTTTACTAGTTTAATCTTTATACACCTCGATAATTTTATTTAAAATATTTAGTTTCCGTTTAAGTTTAAAATGTAATTGTGATTATACTGGTTTTAATATGATTAGTAAAACAAATCGAGTGTTCATTTGAAAAATCTTATAGATAAAATTTCATAGAACTGATTAATGCAAACTCTTTGTATATAAATTTTTGAAAAGAAACATTCATTAATATTTCTGCAAGTGTGATATTTGTATACATTTTTGTTATTGTTGAAATATTATTCCATTTTTTTTTAATTCATCTACGTCCTTTTAAAATTTTGCATATCAACTAAATGTATAGCTTATTTCAGGGCATCAGTGTCAGTTATTCACTCTGAAATTAATCCACATTTCAGAATAATAAATTCTATTGTTTATTTAAATGATTTTGTTCATTTTAGTTATCTTTTCATCATTCTTTACAAAGTTGCTTTTACTCTACTAAAATTTTAGCGTGTCATCATAAGCATGTAACTTTTTGTATGATTTTACCTTGACCTTGAATGCAAGAGGAAGAGTTACAAATATTTAATCTGACAATATAAAATTAACAAAAAATTAACCCATAACACAATATGCTCGTTGCAACATTTTGTTGCTTATTTGCATTTGATATTAGGTCTTCCATCCACCTGTAATTTTTTGAGTTTAGCTTTTCGTACTAGTTTTTAATTGAATCAAATCATTTTTTTTTTTTGAAATAGTTATAATTAGCAATTAATTTTTTTTAATTTCGTGTTTAGGATGTAAAATATAAAATAAGATCATAAAGATTTTTTTGTTTTGCTGTTTTCAATGAACTAATTGCTAAATGCAAAACAATGGTGAAAAAGAATGTGATTAAAATTTAATGCAAAAATAAAATTGATTTATTTAATTCTGATATTTGATTTAAACAAAGCTTATTTTTATGAAACGATGCAGAGTATAAATTTTAGTTTGCAAAGTGATATTTTTTTTTTCACTACAGTTAAATTTCATAAAATTTCTTATTATCTATTTCAAGCAACTGTATGCAGGTCCGCGTTATTAAATAGGGTAAAATAGGCAATTAGCTTGTAATTTCGATATCTTTTTTGCAGTCATTTAATATGGTACTTTAATTTAAATTACTAGGTCTATGTACTCAAACTTATTAAAATTAAGATGTATCGTTTAAATTTCGAAACGTTCTTCTAGCAATATTTTTACTTAATTACTTTACATTATAGATGCTTTACTGTGCTTAAAAAATGTTGATTTATAATTAAAAAAGTTTCCAAACATAATTAAATATAATTTAGATTAAATTATAGTCATTTATTAACAATTTTATATAAAATACTTAAACATTTATATTGTAAATATTTTATATACTATATACTGAACCCAACTATCCAGGAAATGGGTCATTATTAAATTTTGTTGTTTCAGTATATCAGAATTTGTTGTTTAAAATTCTCATATAGAGATTAAATTAAAATAAATAAAATGCATCCTGTTTCAAAAGTTAGCGAAGAAGAAAATGGTGTACCGAAGACTTGCATTGCGTAAAAGGCCCTAGGAAGCTTAATTTGGCCCTGGCTGTGTTATTGCTACATTTACGAGTAGTTGCTCAGAGTATGACATGAAGGAGCAAAAATTTGTAACACATCCCATTTGAACTGACTTGAGTTCCCTTAGCTTAGATTCCAATTGAAATTTATATTTGGAGAAAATACAAAGAATATCATATCGCACAACCACCGAAATTAAATCAATATAAAATCTTATATAAATCAAATATTTACAATTTCAGTACCCTAAAAAGAAATTAACATTTTAAATTTAAATTGTACACAATTAAGAATTAATTTCTAGATAAGAAACAAATTGAACTGATAGTTTTATGGTACTTTTAGGTGCTTTAATTAAGAGGGAAAGAACTTTTTCATCTCGTCCCAGAAATATTTCTTAACTTCTTTCCATCATCCACATATTTCTGTAATGATGCTCATCATTGATTAAAACTATATTATTCTTTTTGAATAAAGAAATTTTAACTGGTGTGGAAGAGTATAGTAGGCTGATGGCAAATTCAGTAGTATTTTTTCCCCTCCATCTGTTGCAGAAGCTATTCAAAGGAGCTTGCTGATATCTAAACCTCTTCACCGAAAAATTTCTATTTACACATAAAATTCTCAATTTTAGGTAATGGAATGATAAAGACATTTACCTTAATCCTAAAAGAAAGTGTGAATGAATGGCGAAGGTTCGTTATGCAGATATTTCAATAAGGCCTGACTTCAATTTAAAAAAATAATACCAATTCCTTAAGAAAAAGAAATAAATTATCAAAAGTTTTAATTGTATCTGTCTCTAAGAATCCTCCTTACTATAGCCTCTTTTCAAAAATAAATTTCAAAACAACAAACACTCCTGGATACAAACATATTTATAATTTCACGATTATTGAAATGATTCGGCTGTTTTCTAAGTTCAAAATTTTTTTCACTATAAGAATATAAAATAAAATATAAATCTCTACGAGAAATAAATCGTCTGAAAACTACTATTGATAACTCAGTATTAATTTTAAAAACTAATTCTAAATGAACGGCCTTAGTGATAGAAGTAGAAAATTTTATAAAATAATATTTAGTATTAGAATCATGCGTAAGTCCTGCAATGTCTACGCCGTACATATTAAATGAAAATGGTTCCTGAACTCTATAGGAAAGTAATCAAGCTATCCCCAGGCCACTAGCTTTCATCCTAAAACGCTTAAATATAATGCAGCTATTGAATACTATTCTTACGAATTATCTATATCTTAGCTTCCCATCATTCGTAAATGGTATCATGATTCATAACGACACGCCATGCAACAGCGTAAGTATAAAGGATTTTTTTATTGCGAGTACGCTTAGGTGTGAAAATGCGAACTGCGAATAAAACAGGAGATTCAATCTGAATTAATCCTTTTTTTAAAAAAGATGAATATTTAGCGATTAAGCAAATAAGAGTGAACAACCTTCTGATATCTGAATTATTTTTCCATAATGGTATCATTTAATTAGGGAACAGAAAACAGCTTATTCCAAAATGACATGCTTAAAATAAGTATTTTTATTTCTAAACATACTGTCATATTCTAATATGTATTTACAAAAATTATGTATGAAGGTGGAAAAGAAAGAAAAGCAACAAAAATGAATGCTAACCGATAACGAAAACGCGAATTAATTGTGAATAACGATTTATTGAATTGCGATTCATTATTTATGATCATGATATCGATAGATCGACATTTTTCGCAAACTGTCATCAAAAATTTGATTTTTTTTTTCGATAAATCGAAAATTAGCACAGCTCTACTGTACATTACATACAGTATTCGTCAATTGTTCTTGGTTGTTTGCTTTATCTTCTTTAAGTGTACAACAGTGAAAATTTCGAAATGTATGATAAACGAAGAAAAGTTGTAATGACTATGGAGGTGAATACACTTTATCTAGCGAATACACACTTGTGTAACAGGAAAAAATATAACTTAGGAGTTGGGAAAAGTACACGGGGGAACCGATAAAGAATCGGGCAGAAATTGAAAAGCAACGTGTTACACAAGCTAGTGGAAGTGAAATAAAAGGAAGAAAAATTCTACACATTCTAGGTGGCTTGAGATAAATGGAGGTCTTAGTACTCAATAACAAGTGAGAAAATACGTATTATAACATCTTGTTTTGTTATAAAAACTTTGTTTTCTAAGTATAGGTGGGCAAAGAAAGGAGTTCATTGAAATCTGACACGTCCGGCATTTTTGTTATCTGGCCTGTCTTTCCGCCGGATACTCGAGAGTGTAATGTAAAAGTGACCGACTAATAGAAAAAAAATGCATTGCTAAATCTATATTGCTCTTAGCAACTCGAAATGCGTTGCTAAGCGCGAAACTAGAGAACGGCTTGGACCAATTCGGCTAATTTTTATTTTAATATTTTCGTTAAGACACGAGGATGGTTCTTATGGAGAGAAAAAATGAAAAAACTGCGAGGAAAATAGTTAAAACGAAACTTTTCTAATTTTCCCGCCAAAAATCTTCATTTCCTTCCCCCACACCGAGTAAGATAGCAGGAAGTAATACATTATGATTTGTTTAGAAAGAAATACGCGAAGTCAGTTGGTTTCATTCATAGATAACGGGATGTTTAAAAAAGAAAGAAAATAGTTGCTTTCATTATTGGGTACTTAATCTATGCCTGCTCAAAATAAAATCTGGGCAGGGAAGAAAAAAAAGAATAACAAAGGGAAAAAAAGGTTTATAAAAAGAAAAGTAGTGAAGAAAAAAAAGATAGAAAAAAAAAGAAAAGAAGGGTGTGTGTGTGTGTCACCATTATTTCCTTTGTGCGCGGCATTTTCCAAGATGTTTTTAAACTTTCGCATCTCTTGAAAATCAATTGTGTCTTTATTTGTTTAGTGTGTTTACATTTATGAAAATTATTACATTATGATCATTATTCTATAAAAACGTAGAATTTTAGACCTTTCCCTCCACCATTTAAGTAAAATATCAATTCCGGGACAATCATTGCTCGGATAGAAAGAGAAAGATGAGTAGTACACTGAACAGAACATCTGAAGAAAATTATACTAATTAGTACTATAAATGAATTAATTGATTATCAAAATTTGTTTGGTTTAAATATATTTTGGTGAAAAACCTGTAATGAGACACAGCTACATAAAATATTATGTGAAAATTTTAGCGAGCATTAAAACTGGCGAACCGACTGGTCGCCAAAGGCGGCTAGTACAAAATAAAAATATTACTGAAGAAAATAACACTAGAAGTAACTTCCGAACGAAGTGAAAATATTAGGAACTATCTAATCTCAGCATACTAACTTTTGCTACAATAAAATGTGAAATTTACCATTCCATAAAAATGGACAGTAAGTCGCTAGATACCAAAATTGCTTTACAAATTTCGAGTAGTAGTTTTCTATATTGAATCTAAGCAAAATAAATAAACAATACATAAACTTTATTGGGTCAAAATACAAAAGAATAAAATGGTCCCCCCCCTCACTGAATTATTGCCGATATAAAATAATATATCCAAATTAAAGAAAAATAACTGTAATATCATTTCTCAACATATATGAAAATTCTCACCTGTCAAACTCTTCAGCTTCATCGTCTTTTTCCTTTCGTCTTCTTTACTTTATCTCAGAGCTATTCCCACATATTCATTTTGCGTTTCAGGAACAAAAAGATATGACAGGGAACTGTTTCTGGTGAAGTAGAAAAATGATCTAGGGCAACGAAAAGATTGCTATAAAAAATCCGAGTACTGTTCCTTTTAAATATACAGTATTTGAGGATTATTTTAATACACAATCTTTCAAACTCTGAATATATTGTCCGAATCGTGTACACAGATGATTTTCCTCGATTCATTTCACCCGTAATTGTTCATATAGTAAATCAGTGATTACGAGATACATGAGACCAGCCACAAGGAAATCTTGATGGGATTGAGAAAGGTATGAGTGCACAAGATCCCACGCATCTTTAATGAACTTTTAAAGCAAAATATCAATACTGAATAAAATCCTCTAGTTTTATGTTAGCTTCTTTATGAATATATCGTACGAACACTAAAAATCTATATTTTGTAAATCCATGACTTTCTATGGTGGAATTCAACTAATTTTTCACAATTATGAACTAATTTGGCCAATTAGAAGACTGTATTTTTACATATCGCAAAATGAGATACACTTACAAAAATACAGGCTTTTGATGACTTAATTAAGTCATCGTAATTGCAAAGATTTAGCTGAATTCCGTGTTAATGTCAGCAAGGATAGGAATTTTTTCGTAGCTAAATGACCAAGTTAATAATCAGAAACTATATTTTAGAAACTAGTAAAAAATTTACTAACTGTAGCGATATGTTTGTTAACTAGGTCATCTTAATGGCAACTACGAAAAATTCAATTGATCGTTTTGTATTGTCGCAACACTGAGATATCAAAATAGTCAATTATAAGTTGTATTTTCTCAAAATTCTCACAAAATGTCAATTATTCTTTTGATCAATTAATTTCATTTACAAGACGGTGAAAATCTACCTCTATCCCTTCCCAAATATCGAATCATCAAAAGTACAAATATGTATTTACACAAATGATCCTTTTCAGTCTCATTTTTCATACAATGTTCCGTAAAGGCAAAGGATACTTTATTTCGATGCATCTATGACGTAAGATGTGGAAATGTTTTAGTTGTTTCGAAAAAATAATTTTTTTATTGGACTTAACCGAAGGCTATAATATTAGTTTGCTTTAAAGAAATTAAGAAAATTATTTTTTTTATTCCATTGTTGACCCTTTTATGCATATTTAATTCAATTAATGGAAATAAAATAATAAATTAGTTAGAATAGAATAGCTTTTCAAAGACTAAAAATAACAAAGGGGGCATTTCCTTTCCACCTTTTTTTTAAAAATCTTTACATGAAATAATTAATTGAATATAAATGTATATCCACTTTGGATGTAAAATTTATCTTTAATGCATGCACATTAAAATAATGTTTTTATTTTAATTTGAATAATAAATCGGTGTGGATATTCTCATTCTGTTAGAATAAATAGTCGACCTTTGATGTCCCAATATTTATAATAAAATGTGACTGTTAAAATAATTACCTTTTTTAAATAAAAAAAAATTTGTTTTGCACGTATGCAATAAATAATTAAATACTCCTACATATGAAAATAACTGTTGAGAAATTTAAATATTTTTCATTAAAAAATGTATTAATATTTAGTTTATGAGATTTAGGAGTTTCTCTTAAAGACTGCTGCTTAAGATAGTTGTAGAAAACAATATGATATAAATGTCGCCTTAATATTTAGTCATATTGTATTTTAAATTTAATGGTTAAATGTGGTACTTAGAGTCAAGACTAAGAGTGTTTTTAGTTTTAAATATGAATTTTGAATTAACAAAAAATACCATAGACAAGTTCTCTGCACGGTTCTTCATTACTGAAGTAGTGAAGCAAAGGGACCCCCCCCCCCCAAGAAGTTTTTGCTCCGGGTCCCAATTAGGCTAAGTTGGGCCTTTGCATACTAAATGTTCATACTTTATCTAATTTGAAATATATCATCAAAAATACAGTTTAACTGATTCCTCTTGGCACTGATTCCTTGGGCTGTACTTCATTACTGCTCTCTATCTCTCACACACAAATTATTGTCGTGTATGAACCATGCACAGTTAGAATTTGAGATAATATTTAAAACCTTCTGCTTCTGTATCCTTCCTCTGACTTTTTTATGTTTGTTTTCTGTCTTACTTTGACTTTATCTTGTTGCAGTTGTCATTTCAATGTCATTTATGAATTTTTGAAGCACGGATAAATTCGATATGCATTGTAAAGATTCAACTCCCTTGCTCTAACACACCTCTTTGACTGCTGTAACGTTCCCTGGTTCCCACACTTGATAATTGGTATTTCCGGAAAGCGGGACCATCAACTGTGTAACACCCTTGCATTGTTAAATGCCTCCAGACTGTGCCAGATAGGGGATTCTGTCCCCTAGTGGGATCATTTTAGCCATTAGTTGAGTCCAGATAAAGAACCACACGTGCGTTTTTCTTCGATCCAAGGAAATAAATCGTATCTTAAAAGAGGAATAATGTCAAACCCTTCGGATGCAAATCTTTCTTTTATTGACCGTGGAGGGTCAGCTACGGGGATGGATCATTCCCGAGGTCAATTGGAGATCTTAGGGGTTTTTTTTTTCTTGAACAACTATTGGGTAACAGGAAACTCAAATGCACCAATGTGAAAATGAGAGGCGGAGTTTTGGCAGAAGATAAAGTGCAAGAGTTTTGAAAGTCGTCATCTTCGGAGGATTGTGTGTGTGTGTGTGCGTGTTTTAAAGAGGTATGAGAAACTTTGTGTAATTCGGGCTTCTCAGTTAAGATCCACCTGATGAAGATCGGTGAATTCCTTAAGATATCCCTGTAGTAGCCTGATTCGCTAACAGCCTGTTAGATTTTCTTGTGAGGTTGTTTCTCCGAAATTAATAGAACTATTCATATATAATTGTCAGCTGTGATGTAAATATTATCAATCGTAATAATCTAGATGAGAATAAGTTGTTTTTATGCACATAAGGGTGTAAATAAAGAAACTATCTTTAAAAGCTATCCTCTTATTTGATCGTACAGGATCACGTCATTACAGTATGTAAATGAGTATCATTTTTTGAAGTTTTCGAAAATTAGTTACTGAAATCATTCTGTTCTGCAATATTTCCAGTAACCAATGAAATCGTATCCTTTTAGATTGTTTTATTTTATGCACCAGGTTGAAGTTATCATTTAAAGAAAGACGCAGTATTAAAAACGATGATACAATCATGTCCTCTGATAACAAATTGATGAAAATATCATCTTTCATAAATACTATTTGTTTAATATTAATTTGTGCCATTTTTGTAGAATATGAAGTAGGATGTGTAGAGTATACAGTAAGGATCGAAAATTATCATTACTGTGTATTGTTTGTTTCAGTGTCCTGAGACTAGCGCTTTACGACATCTGTTCTTCGTTAAGGGATGGTGAGCAGAAAAAAGAGCGGCTATTACGCCTCTTAATTCCTCAAATGAAAGTCCACCCTATTGTAACCATTTCCTCCTACTCATTATTTGACAAAATAAATGCCTCCTGACATACGCGCAAAGGATTTCTGAATCCGAGCATCAGTACCTCCCATTTCTTCCTGAATACTCGATTGATGCTGTTGCCAACACGCAAAAGAGGAAATTCCTCTGATCTCGGGTAAAGAGGGTGTGTACTGAGTCGGGGCCGCCACAATCAAAATGCATCCTATAACGATCTTATTTTTTTCTAAGAGGCCCCGACCGAAGGCGACCATCGAAGACGTTCACGGAACAGGCTCCACTTTCCTTCGAGGCTGCTACGAAATCACATATTAGCAAGACTATTTTAATACCTCTTGTATTGGTAAGCCGTGAAAGTTCCAAGAGATATTAATAACATCCTTCAGGTTCCTGAGAATTTGTATTCGATGACAATTTTAGGGTATAAAATTGCAATGCACTTAAAGAGCCATTATATGGATGAATTTCGATTACGTAACTCATATTTAATACCTGTACATAGCATAACGCTGCCAAATACATTTTCTCACTTTTATTTAGTTATGAAGAGGGGGAAGTTTTCGTTTATCTATCTATAAAAGTTTATTCGTTAGGGTTTTCATTTTGTGTAATTTTTCTGACTTCCTGGAAGGATATATTTTAAGTATCTTTTGATTAGTTTGGAGTGCTTTAACCAACTTACATAAGGAAAATATCTTTAAAAAAGATTGTTACCTTTAAATTAACGCGTTTTTCTATTTGGCACACAAACGGCTACTATTGCTTGAGACTGTATGTACTATTTGTCCCAGATCTATAGCATCCTGTTTTTGAATGTCTCAAATGATATATTGAATTACATGACTCGAAACTTTCGAAATATTACCGAAGTTTGTAATCGATGAAAGTTATTTCGACAGTTTAATTGATTCAAAAAATAGAATAATTTAATTCTTTTAATAGGTATAACTATGGTATATAGGTATAATGTTTATACCTAATCAAATAATATATATTATGTTTATACCTAATCA
>JAOUZG010047236.1:1156537-1184082 GCA_026289955.1 Argiope argentata
ATATTATGTTTATACCTAATCAAATAATATATATTATGTTTATACCTTATGTTTTATAGGTATAACTAACTATTTCTAGTGCAACTATGTCTATACTTTTGTATCAAGAAAGGTGGTATAATGATTTTGTGAGAATAATTGATGTCCGAAGCATAAAAAGATCCCTCCCCCCAAATCGTCGTCAATGGTTTTGTAAGCAACATATTTCACTTAAGAAATTTTAGAAAATATATAGGTTCTATACGTGTTAGAATTAGCTTTTTATTTTTGTTCTCTCTCCCCACCCCATCAGAGAAACTAACAAGGAAAAACGCTGTTAGATCTGAAATTCAACACCACTGGGCAATATATCGGCTCTTTACATTCAAACTCAATTGCAGAAACAATAGCCCTCTTAATATCAACCCAAAGATGTCTCTTTTTTTGGTGTTTGTTAATTATTTAAGTAGTTAGACTACCAACTGATTCATACATGGCGAATCACAGAGATCGTCTATACGGAATATTCCTCAATATGATATTACTGTATTTAAGTATTTAAAAAATATTCAGACAAAAATAAGTGACATTCTTAGTTGAAAAAACAAGAGCTTTTATCTTTAAAATGACGGCTCACTAATTCAATGCAGCTATTTGAGTAGTCCTAAGATACTTATAATTAAGTCATTCATCAGTGGATTCAATACAATATAAATTTGAAATGTCACTGCCAGTAAATGCACTCAAGCCAGGCCACTGCATCTTAATACTGTCAAAAGCACAACTTCTTAAAGAGATAGTGCTATGATGGAGTTGGTGCAAGTTATATCTGTTAAAATTCATACCAGCACCTCGGAGTGCTGTCCTCATTATTAGGCTAAAGTTTAAAATTACGTTCTCAACAATTTACACAGTCCAATACAAACTATTATACTAATTTAAAATGATTGCTAGAATAGTTTTTAAGGTTTGCCAATTCAAATTCATGAAACTTAGTTCATTGCTACAATTTATACTAAAACTTTTCAGTTATAATGGTTAGACATTCGAATTAAATATCTGTCTATAGATGATTTTTATGTTGTAACAAAGAATTGAATATTTTTATTTGGAAAACCCCAATATTTATTGAAATAAATTTGTGAGGCAATTTAAAATTTTTCATAAATAAATTTCAAAAAATTACCTCTGATAAATTTTTATAAAGCAGAACCAAGAAGAAAATTCTACTTTCTTTAGCCAAAAAAGTAATGTAATACAATGACTCAAATTAAATGAATTCATTTAAGGATTAAGAATTTTTTAAATCATATAGGCAAGATAACTTTCAGTTCTATGAGTACAAGGGGGGATATGATAGCTGTGATAAATTTCATATAAAATATATCAATTTTGTGTGAAATCAAGTTTAAATTCAAATGGTAAATAAACAAATTAAAGTTTACTACTTATCCCACAAGAGTTGAATCATGCATTATACTAATATTTCAGATAACTTTGTATGAAGAGGCAGTAAGATATTCATTTTTGAATTCCTTGAAAGAATACAAATTTGTTCCACTTTTGAAATGTGCTTTCTGTATTCTGAAATGGCAAAGAGGATCAAACTGTTCAAAAAAACCCATTTACACAACAACAAAATAAATTTTTTTACATTTAATAACTTATAACAAAACACATAAAAAAAGTTTAAAATGACTTCACTTTTACAAGATGGATATAAACATACATGAAATAATATTAAATGAAAATGAAATTAAAATTTAAGAATTTAAATTGTGGCTTTCGATGCCCCTTCATCATGGTCAGGCGGCTTGCAGTAAATAACCAGAGGTCTACCACGTTCTCCAGATGAGGAAGCACGTGAAGTGGAATCAGCTCCTGAAAAATTAGAAAATAAATCCAATGATGCAAAACTTTATCTCAAGTTAACTTGATTAACAGAAGGTAGTAAAGATTAAACTTTTCCAGTAAATTCTGATTTTAAAAAAAATGAACTTATGGAAGTAATAATGTGAAGAAAGATTGTTTTTATCTCACTAGTATCTTGGCTTAAAACCTATACAAAGGACAGTCAAAAAGTAATGCATAATCTATTGTAACTATGTATTGTTAAGCACCACAAAAAAAATTTATAAGCAGATACATAAAAGTTTGAAAAATGTCACTCAATATATGATCAATTTGCAATATTAGAAAACAATTTACTATCAATTGTGTACAACTATGGTCTTTTCATTTGTCATATATGCTGAAGTCTGTCAACAAACAAACAATATCTTTCTTTGGTAAATTCCCATTCAAGTAAGTTCAATCTAATTGCAATTTCAAAAAAATATTACTATACATTAGTTGTTTTGGGAAAAGAGAGGCTTCATTTGATGTGGTGACTCAGAACACTCCCATACAAGTTCTAGTTCAAAAAGAATCTGGTCATTATAAGTTGGAATAGGTAGAACATCTATGGGTGCCTTATGTACAAAAACAGGATATAGATGTTTTAGTTGCGGATGAGATAGTAAATTCCCAATATTCCTACTAGTAAAATTCCATTTCTCTAGATCTTACTTTTTGACCAATTTACAAACAGAATTTCTAAAAATGAAACATTTATAAAGCTATGTAATAGCTTTAAAAACTAGCAAAAGGGCAAAGCAAAGCAGTAGAGTGTCTTTTTCCCCAATGAAACTTAACTAAATGTTGTAAATCTAGATAGCAAACCATAATTATTTTCGATAATTTATTTTCTAAATTAAATATTCTATTGAAACAAAAATCTGCAAAAATTTATTTTTAACTACATACATTGAATACTATCATGAAGAAATAATCCTTTTTCAGTTAGATAAAATGCCTTTATTAGCTTGATTTATTTCATGGGACACAGTAATTATAATTTAAGTAAATTTGAAATGAAGTGAATAAAAACTATCCAGATTCATGTAATTCGTTTAATGTTATTTCATCCACTATGTGAAAATATATCACATAAAAACAAAAATAAATGGAAACATAATTTTGACAATAACATTTGATCAAAATATATTCCATTGGAATTAAAGCATACTATAAAATAGTAACCAGTACACTCAAGTACTATTGAGCAGCAGCAGTAACATTACATGTTATACATATTTGTTGAAATAGGCACTCATGATAGAGCCCCTCATAAAACCTGAAGGGGTAAACTTCTCAAAGAAAAAACAAAGAATAAAGTCACTTAGACTATTATAGTCTCAATTACTGTCTGTCCATAACAAGATATCTGGCCGACAATCGTCTATGTTTATGGTGGGCGTTACAGAAACTGGTGTCGATAGGGAGGATCCACTTTGAATGGGTGGAATCGGACGGAAGTCTGGGGGGGGGGTATTCATTATCTTGACGAAAAAATGAAGGGATAAAAAAACTATTGCTCATTCGTCCTCTCGCTTTAGCTGCAGTTGCACGTATCCTTATATTTGCTTAGCTTACTTCTTTTATATTTTATTAATATTTTCTTTGGTTAATATTAACCGCATTTCATTATTTATTTATTTTTGTCTTTTGAATTTTGAGATCCTTTAAAATGCCTTTTCGATTTAAGAATGGAGAGACTTTAAATGGAGAGGCCTGTGTTCTAGCCTTCCTGTGATTTTAATAGCTTTCCTTAGATAGGATTAAGTATCTAAAAATTTATGCACGCTAATGTGAGTTAGAAAGATTAAAATATTTAACGGCGTTTCTTCCACTCAGGCGATAGTAAAATGGAGACAGATAAGTACTTTTAAACGACATTGACAGGCTTTGAATAGAAAGGTATAGGACAAAAGGAATAAAGAATTCGTAACACTGGAAAGATAAGATGAATGCAGGAATTTATGGATCCTTTATTGCTACAAAGCTCATAACGGCTGATATACACTGAAAAGAAAAGCTCATTTATCATTCTATTATTTGAATTGACAATTCGTGAGAAAAAGATTTTTTTAAAATAATTAAATTTCTTTTTTCAAGTAGAGGGAAATGTCTAAATGGTCATCTGGAATACAAAAATGAACTTTAACAACGCTTTTATTAGAATAATGTAAAGCTATGTTGGGCTTTTTATAGTTCAGTTCCAAGACATCTGACACGCGCTTGAGGGAACACTTGAATTATTTTAAAATTTATAGCATTTTTATATATAAATGCGGAATTGTGTTGTAGAAAGCTTGAACATATTGAAAATAAGTTACAAAATAAGTTTGATTTTTAAAAAACTAAAAATGATACAATGGTAATTGTTAATTTAGAGTTTCGGATAACAGTGTGTATATATATATATATATATATATATATATATATATATATATATATATTAATTAATTAATTTAAAAAAAATTGGAGAGGTTTTGAGCATATTTAACAATGGATATTTTACTTTATAACAGGATAAAAGCAATCTTTTATAAAAATTATGAAATAATTACGATTATTATGTTATTGTTTTTAAGTTGAATTAGACAGATTACTTCGCGTTTGTTGCGGAAAATTAGATCTTAAGTAGTTACATAAATTTAAAACAAATAAAATGAAAATTAATTTTTTGTCATGCGGGATTTTCTGATAGGAATAATATATCTTTTTCAAAATTCCAAGTACGCAAATGATTTTCAGCCCAGTGAATTATTTTTCGAATTGGCTACCGAAAATTAAAGGCAATATATCAAATACTGCCAATTAGGCACTAACCGCGCGAACGTAAGAAACTTGAATGAATTTCTACCTCTGCGAAATAGACTCTTCCTACAGTAACCTGTTTCTATAACACCCGCCGTAAACATAGACGATTGTCTGCCATAGATCTTGTCATGGACAGACAGTAGAATACAATGGATGTTCATATACAATATTGTGACAGCTCCCTTATTCACTATTCTGTCTAGAGTAAAATGTGTTTCATCTGACCACAAAAATTTTCAAGGCAATACATTTCCAATATGTTTTCTTGCAAAAAATTGATAACCAAAATCAGTATGTTATGCAAGTTTTGGGATTGAAATTTTCAAGCCATATGAATCTAGAGAGGATAACATTTAAAAATGAATAGCAGAACCTTTCATTCTGCAGATCAGGAGCAAAATTTCTTTTTAACACAGGAACTGTGAAATCTCTCTCAATCTCATTTGAAATATGTTCCCATCTTCTTCATGACAGGAAAGACCGATTTATATGAATATATTAATCGTTCTTTTCAAACTATACATGCTTTTTGCAAGCCTTTTAAATATCGAGATTCTAACAGTGTTTGCAGAATTACAGCTAAACCGTGCCCAATGCCTTGAGAAGACCAACATCCTTCTTCTCTACACTGGACAGTGATAAATGATTTTTCAACAGTGAATATTAATATTCTACAAATTTGCATGTAAGCACTATCTTGTGGAGGAAAAGTGAACCATAATTCTTAATGACAGACTTCTGTTCCAATAATTTCAACAAAATATGATAGAACAAGATATGCTGACAACTGAAAAAGGCAATTATTGATAACCAAACTGCACAATTGATTTGATTTATGATCATGATCCCAATTCATTTCCCTACACATGAAAGCTTTTGTTTTCCAAAAATTCCTGTTTCTTACTTCAACTATAAATACAGCATTTGTGTATATAAAAGTGTTATGCATACAGATTCTTGTGTAGGATTAGTTTTTTACATGTTAATTGAAAAAGTCAAAAACCCAAGATGACGTTCAAGAAGTTAAATATTCCAGCAGTAAATGAAAAGAAATCTTAGTTGAATTATTTTTTAAGCCAAATTTGGCTTTGAATATTATATTTTTCTAACACAAATAGTTTATCTTAAGACATTAAAATTCCTATGATACTCTTAAGAGAGGTTTAACCTGAAATTTAATAAAATCGCAGAAATTGAATTTCCATCAATGGCATCCAATCATATTATTAATTCTCCCTAAATGCTGTTAAAATAGCCTATAAACAACTGCAGTAAAATTAAAATTTCGATAATTAAAAAAATTATTTTGTATTAAATAATCAATTCTATTGGAAATGAATTTTTAATGCTTGCTTTTCCAACTTTACTATTGGCCACCTTGTTACTAAACTTTTTGAAATATGAGTCTACTTGATGAGAAACAGATATGAAAATCCTATTTTTATATTTAATAGTATTGTTTCTATCACACTCAGAACATTCTGTAATAATATCCTATTTCAATAATTGAAGCATGGAATTCATATTTTCTGTTTATTGAAAAGCTTTTTGATTGAGAATAAAGAACACAATGAGTATTTAGAGAGCTCCTGCATTGTTGATATGCAGAGGATATAATAAAAATCTGCAAACATTCTTTTAAATATACTGCATAAAAAAGAACAAAACAAGGATAATACTAGGAAGGAGGGGAATTTTAATTAGTGTAAAAAATATGGTATAATAGTTAATTTTATTAAAAAATGTACTATTTTAAAAGTATTTATTATAAGTAATATTTAACGAACACTATAAGAATATTAAGAATAGAAGCAAATCCTCAATACTATTAAATGTTTAAAACTAAAATAGAAAGATTATGAAGCCTGACAATAATTGATATATAATTTCAATATAATAACAATAATTGATGTAATCTTTCAACACCAAGTTCAATATTATAAAATTGCAGAGGAAAAAATTACAAAATATCTTATAATACAAAACAAAGAGCAAGATTTTTCTACATAACAAATCATGCACTCTACTTTTCTAATTATAGATAGCTACAAGTTTTATTTGCAACTTTCTTATGCAACAATTATTTAATTTACAATTTATTTGTGTAAGTCATATTTATGCTAAAAGTTTCAAAAAATGCCCATAAAAGTTTTACATATAGCATTTCACACATGCAAAAAGAAATTAATTCATAAAATGGAATGTTTAAGTGGCAAAATAATTTTCTTAAAGAAAACTATTACATATTAATGAATTTATGAATATTTCACACATTGCAACTAAAACATCAGTTTTAGAAGGCTCATGTATACTCCCTACATGCATTATTTTGGACAAAAGCAACTAAGTTCAAGCTAAATAAGCAAAGCCTTGTGCAAAAACAAAATGATAATAAGGCGAATAAAAATAAATAAATCTGTATTGGCTGGATTTTAAACTTAAAAAATAAAATGAAAATAATAATAAAAAAAACTTTAGTGCAAGTTAACTAGATTGAATTCATATTAAAATTGCTTACGCTCTTTCTCCGGCTGATTTTTACTATCATCATTATTTGGCACAGTTTCTGAAAGAAATAAGTTGAATAATGATTCTTAAACCAATAGCCAAGTTGTATTAAACACAAAACTAACAAATTATTAATATGGATGAATGAATGCAATAATTTTCATAGGAGAGTGAAATGCCCAAATGAGCAGAAAATTGACGTAACCTTTTCAGCACTGAATTTTTAAAATGTGGAATAAAAGAGAGAGAGAGAGAGAGAGAGGATGGAAATTAGTGATAAAGTTCATCAAGAGAACATCCACATTTAATTTCATTTCCATCTCGGGTATAGGAACCAGGAAGTCAAGGCAAATGCCACCATCAGGTTTGAAAATAATAATAATAATAAAAATGAAAATTAAGAACTTATGTAAAAGAAAGCGGTAAAGAGGAAATATGGGAACACCATTGTTAAGCTAATTATATTAGTATAACAACATCACTTAGTTTTTATCAAAAAAGGCAAACAACATTTCAGCATTGCCTGCTAATAGTATATAAAACGAATGCTTGTTTATAAATGCCGAGAATTTACCAAGACAACATACGCATTTTAAGCGGGAAAATGGTACTTATCCTACTTCATGCTGTCTAATTTAAAGTCACAAAAATGAAGAATACAGATGGAATACAACAAAATACAATGAAACCTCAATCAGTGGGTATTCCGAGAAAATTGTCACTCTGAAGAGTTTTCACTAAAATTCAAGATAATTGCTGTAATCTATAAAAATAAAAATTAATCGCTAAATGCGTTACTAAGCGCAAAACTAAAGAACGGTTGGATCGATTTGGCTAATTATTTTTAACGTTTCGTTAAGACATGGGGAAGGTTCTTAAGGAGAGAAAAAAACGAAAAGACTGCAAGGAAAATAGTTAAAACGACTTTTCTTACTTTTCCTCCAAAAATCTTTATTCCACCGCCCCCACCACCAAATGAGTAAGATTGCAGGAAGTAATAAATTTTGGTTTGTTGAGGAAGGGGAGGAGGGAAAAAACGCGAAGTCAGTTAGTTTTCATTTGAATATTCTTAGAAAACAGGAGCAGTTTTTATGTTTCACTTAAACGATATATATGTTTTTTCAAGCTAAGCCATTTAAAAAGCAAATTCTCTGTTTTCTTCGAAGTAGCTTCACCTGAAAGTTTAATTGGATCACGATTATCAATCGTATCGAAAAATTCTTCGTCACAGACAAAATCAGTGCCTGAAAGGCACATTAATTTAACATAATAAAATTGTGCTCACACAAAAACTAATGGTTAGCCGCCCCTACATGGAGTTTTTCCACTTTTTGAATCTTCAGATTTTTGAATCACCCATCAATTGGGCAAAGCGCGGGAAAAAAAGTTTAATTGTGTCCATGTTGAATATGTTCTTGTCATCATATAAAGACAAAAGCAATGGTCGCTTCGAAACACAGTGATCAAAAAGTGATGATATTTCATGTATGAAATTTATTCAGCCATTCAATTCCGATTGAGAAGTGTTCAATTCCCAGAGCATTTTAGAGTTCTTTTGCTTTGTGTTGTTTCATAGGTCCACAGAAAAGAATTTTCTTTGCACAAACCGATTTAAACAACTCCAAAAATAGTCTAATATATGTCGATATATATTCCGTTTGTTATCCGTTTGACATGAAATTTAAGTCTTCGTATTCTTTAAAAATCTAATCCTTTTCTTCAATAATTTTGTTGATCTGCGTTCTTTCGGAGCTGAATAAGCTAATACGTCAGCTAACTTTCAAGCCGATTTTTTTTTTTTTTTTTTGCCCTCCTATTGATGCAGAATTTGAATGTATTGTTTGAGAACTAAAACAACGCGCTCCGACATCATTGCAGCTCAAATAAACGACCAACTAACGAAAGAAGCACAATCAATGTTATTGTTCCAAAATTATCGGACACCATTAATAACCAATAGTAAGCATGAAATACAAACGGCTTTTCTTAACCGGACCTTAAACCATTTAGCTTATTGTTAGAGAAATAGGAAGTGAATACATTCCTAAGTAATGAGTTGGGCAAACTACCGCAGCTACCATTCAAGGTAGATAGGGGAGGGGGGATGAAGGGGAAAGTTTTTCAAAAGCTTCATAATATGCTGCATGTTCTAATTTTCGTACTGAAGTAAATCTCTCAAAATCGGAGCATTTAAAACACTTCAATAAAGTTTATATCATACAATGTTCTTAGATCAATTAAAGAATCTTCTTTCAGAATTTCAACAAGCAAATCTTAGATGATATTAAATCTACTTACCACAGAATTATATTTAGGGCATCCCATATATTAGAAATTACTTCCCATTATTTAGCACTTCCCATATATTAGACTTTAAAACATTAGAAAATAAATTATATAAAAGAATTTCTTTAGTAAATAAATCAAGCTTAGTACTCATTTTTTTAGCTTGTTAAAAGAAAATTTCATAGAGTATATTTGCTTATTCTAAATCAGCAGGAGAAATTTGCACTCTGGGATAAAAAGCAAACAAACTATTTGCTCTTACCATAATACTGTATAATTTTTCATAAATGTGGATTCAAACAAGATGCAGTTATAAAAAAAGTATGACTTATGTATTAAAAAAATAATTTGTAGTATTCTTTGTGAATAAAAAACACTCAGCTAAGAATCTTTTCCCCCACCAGCTTCAGCAGCTTTGCTAGTTTTCAAGTAGATTATAGTTATTATTACAATGGGCTGATCTATGAGGAATAAAAGAAAGTGGGTAGAATAAAGATTTAAAATAAAAGACCTGTGCATCCAAATTTGAACTATATTTGTAAAGCACATTAAAAAAATACAACTGCTTCATTCAATTGATTAGTACTAAAGAATTATAAAAATTTTTAAAAAACATATTAGAAACTTAATTATTGATTAGGATTTTTTATTGGCATAATTTTCTATCCTTTTATGGCTCTCTCCAAAAAAAGTATGGAAATGAGTTACAGAATAAATATTAACAACAAATTAATATATGTAACTTACCATGGTTTTCTGGCACATTTGTAATTTTAGAATCAGAATCTGAGGTGGATTGTGATTCAACACTTGATTTTTCTGATTCAACTGTTTCAACTATTTCTTCAACAACTGCTTCTGGGCATTGAATATTGGCATCATCACCGAGATCAGGAATATTTTTTCGTTCATCTAGGTACACAACTCTCACTTTTGGCTCTCCAAACATTATAGATCGAGGTTTTTTAAAAACTTTTACACCAGATTTAGACGAACCCGATATATTTCTGGAAACTTCATAAGCATCAACAATCCGTTTATAATTGATATCTGAAACATTTTTCAAACATTATATGAAGTAACAGAAAAAAATTAGATATTGAGAATGCTAAACTTTTTATAATTAACTAATCTTTAAAAATAAATATAACTTTTGGAAGAAAACAACATTAAACCCAAGAGCTTTATAAATTTTTCCTTGAAGCATGAAGTTTAAGACACAAGAAACTTAAACTTACTAATAAATAGCTGATTACTTAATACCTAATTGGCCGATGACATTAAATACAATAACATTATTAAGATTCATCACAGTATTAGATTATGAAGAGAGACCTTATTTGTGTATGAAAACTTGACATTAGTACTATTTACTTTAAACTGCTCATAAAAGTTTTTTTTTTAAAATCGAAAATGAATGATCACACTGTCATTAATTTAGTACAAATGCCAAGCAGCAAATAAAGTAATTACAGTAGCATCTTTATTCACATTTCCAATGAGCCCACATTCTTTTTGTGTGTAAAATGAATACTGAAATATTCATTTCATGTTAAATAATGCATTTGCTTTTAACATTAAAAAAAATTACATTGTCATTCAAATATTTTGTATAGGGTTAAATGATGGGACTGCAATTAAATGCTATGAACAACTAATTTTCCCACTATCAAAGTACATAGTGACGAACTGTTGCAAAAATTAAGAACTTTTAGTTATCCTTAGGAAAAGAATTGAGCACCTTTGTACATGTACACATATATAAATCAGCATATTTTCCAAGTGCAAGCTATTTTATATTCTATAATAATGCATAATTGTCATCAAATTTTAATATTTTGTATTTGTAAAATATTTGCACAGCATCTTAGATTGTAAAACAAATTATGTTTTTTAAATTTTTGGAAGGGGGGGGGACTCTAAACCAAAAATTAAGTTCATTTTTATAAGATTAACAAAAATATGACTTCTTTTTCAGTATTTCTTAAACTTAACATACTACCTGTTTATTTAGATGGATAAATCATTTTTGAAAATTTCAAAATTGATATAAAGCAAAGCATGGCCAAAAAGTCTATTTGATTTTTATACATGCAACAACAAATAAGGTTCAAAATAAAGTGGCTGAAAAATTTGAGAGTACACCTTACTTTTACTTGATAAATTCAACTTTCAATACAAATAACATATTAATAGGAAGTCCACACATATTTTTATTTTTACACATAACAAATGGTTTAATTTAAAGTAAAAATAAAGAACAATCACCAAAAAAAACCTTCTAAGCTGATAAGTTTCAGAAGCAATTTTAAATAAACTAATACAGAGTTTTGACTCAAAAAATTGAGAACACACCAATGACATTTTGTAATATCTCCCAAAGAAAGAAAGTGTTAATATTTAATTGCATATCTTTTGACTTTTATAATGACCTTTAAACGTCATGGTATCAACTCGACCAATTGTTGGTGGTATTTGACACCATTCTTCTTCCAGCACTTGTTTTAAGGAGGATTTGTTTCTAATTTTGTGTTTTGAACCACTATTTTGAATGTGACCCCCAGATATTCGATAGCATTGATGTCAGGGTAAACCGTGGTGGTGAATGTAAACTATAAAAAACACAAACCATATTTTGGTGTTATGTGCATTCAGTTTAGGATTATTGTCGTGCTGGAAAATGAAATTTCCATCTAAATCCACCTTTTTAGCACTTTCTTTTAGATTGCTGCTAAGTATATTTAAGTAAACCATATGGTTGATAATGCCATCTATAAGAACTAAATTTCCTACATCCGATGAAGCCATACTACCCTAAATCATAATATAGTCACCACCATGTTTAATTGTAAAAAGTAAATTTTTTGAATCTAAAGCAGTATTGGGTATTCTCTATACGTTGTAACTGTCATAATTGTTGAGGTTTCTTTGCTCACTAAATATAAGTTTCTCCCGAAGGTTATTGATCTTCAATTCACGAGTTATTGAAAACTTCAAATGCTTTTCCTGAATTTTGAAGCTGGTGAATGGTTTATCTCTAACAATCCGACTTTTATATCCAATAAATCTAATTACATTTCAGACAGTTTCAACACTTACAATTCTGCCTATGATTTAAAAAGTTTCTGCAGCATGTTGGATGAATCATATGGTCGCAGCAATCTAAAGTGTGTGCTAAAAATTTGAGTCTAGACGGAATTTTCCTGTTCCAACAGGACAATTACCCCAAACAGAATGAAAGTAATCCCAAATTACGTTGTTTTTGCATCGTTCACAGCATTTAAACACGCTACCACAGTACCCTGACATCAATGCCATTGAATACCTGGGGACCACATTGAAAATAATGGTTCAAAAATACCAAATTAGAAACAAATCCTGTTTAAGACAAGTGTTGTAATGGTGTAAAATACTTTCAAATACCACCAACAATTGGTCCAATCGATACCACAACGGTTAAGGGTCCTTATAAAAGCTAAAAGACATGTAATTAAATATTAAATCTTTCATTCTATACAAGATATTACAAAAATTTTATTGGTGTATTCTCAATTTTTTGAGGCAAAAATCTGCATAAGTTTATTTAAAATGCTTCTGAAACTTATCAATTTAGAAGTTTTTTTGTTGATTGTTCTTTATTTTTAATTTAAATTAAACCATTTGTTAAGTGTAAAAATAAAAATATGTTTGGGCTTCCCGTTAATGTGTTATTTGTATTGAAAGTCGGATTTATTAAGTAAAAGTAAGGTGTAAACTTGAACTGTTTGAGCCACTACAGTTAGGATGGAGGATGTCAATGTCCTTCTGTACTAACTTGCTATATTTATAAATATTATTTATTCTAATAAAAGAGCTAAGCATTTTGGGATGGCTACAATCATAAGACTTGCAAAACTGCCACGAAATCGACAACAGAGCAATGTTATGTCCTAAATGAATTTCTTAAATTAATTTTTAATAGAAAAAAAAATTAGCAGCATTCAGAAATGCTCAATTTATATATTTTTTAAAAAAATGTCTCATCGCTTCTTACTTCTGAGGTTTAGAAAAGAACTTTTTTCAAACCTTTTTACATCGCGAAAAAACCCAGCTTTTTAATTGATTGTGTGCGCCTGTGTATTATATATATATATAATTTCTAAATGTAGATTAAAAAATTAGAATTATATATTTTAAGAAGAAATAAAATTTTTTTAGAAGCATCCAGTTCCCATAAATAAAGAAACAAATTTGTAAAGTGAAAAAAGAATTAGATCTATAGCTAGAAATAAATGTTAGTTGAAGGCTTTAAAAAAAAAATATCTTTTGAAGATAGACCAAGACAATATATTACACTTTTTCAAATTCAATAAAACTAATCAAACAAAGAATCTTATTCAAAGAACTAATTAAATTTTCTCTTAATATTAAAGCAAATAAAGCAATACCACGATTTGAAGAAATAGTGACATTGTGCTTTAAATTTTACCATTATACAAATCTTTTTTATAAATTGTGGGAATAACTAATTTTTTAAAAGTTACTAAAACAAAAGAAAAAAATGTATTTATTCAATTTCTTTAAATGAAAATTTCGGAAAATCTGTGAATAGTCTCCAATATCCTACAAATAACTTTGCAAATTTCATGCTCAGCATAAACCAAACTTAAATGGTTTAAGCTGCGCATTGCTCAGTCAATATGGCTAAACCTTTAAATGTAAAGAAAGATTTGTTTGGGAAAACATTTCTGTAAAAGTTTTATATACATTTAAAAAAAGCAAAAACCGACGCAGAATGATAAAATCTGAACATTGAAATTTTTTTGAATATAAAATTAAATTAATTTATTCAATAAACTGATTGAAAATTTCATTTTAGTTTCAATTAAAACAAAGAAAGCATTTCCCCCTTTTTATTACCACTGAATCAAAGAAGTAATGATATAGTTTTAAGTTTCATTATAATAAATATCATTTTTATAAACTGTATTCAAAACTAATTTTTTTAAAAAAATTACTAAAACTGAAGGAAAAAATGGCCTTCATTCAAACAAAATCAATTTAATAGAAAAGCCCTTTTTTTAAATAATTTGTGTGATGATGCTTTAATGTTATGGTGATAAAGCATTAAAATTCCGATTTAATTATTTTTTCAATTAAGGTTCTAAAATTTTGAAATATCCATTCTTCGTGTGCCTCTAATACCAAAGAAGTAACAATCCAGATTGCTCGTTTCTAACTTCTATCTAATAAACTGAATCTATTTCACACTTGATTCCTATTCTTCCCCTTTTTTGGTTTTCTTACTTAATACATCTGATAAACAAGCCTTTACAACTCTGCTTTCAGACAACTGTATTCAATGTGTGTCGGAAATAAAACGAACAAAATGCTGCCTCTGCCCTTTTTGAGGAAATTAAGCCCTTTTAAGTTGTTAAAAAAGTTTTTACGTGTTTCGGCCCTTTTCATGAAGCTATGAGCCCTGTATATGTATGTAGATATTTGATACATAATGCCACATTTAACATACCAATTCTAAACAGAATTAGAACTCCATAAATTCTCAGCTCTAATATTCAGAGTGGCAGAAAATGTGGTGTCCTCAAATAGGTATAAAAAAAATACTTGCTAAATAAACCCTTATTCCTTAAAAAGAACAACATCTAAAAAACGTCTAGAGAAGGCTTATAGGCAATTAATCAAGGAACATGTACCGTCAGCTGCATCAGAAGCTACATAGCATGTGTTATATGCCTCAGAGGTTTCAGCCTCATCAGTTTCTGGCATAAATTGCTGAGGAGGATCATCTTCAGAAACTCCCTCATAATCATGATCCAAAATTCTTCTTCTTTCTTGAAGGATAACTTTGATTTTCTTCTTTGGGGGTAAGAAATTGTAGTTAATTCCAGAAACTTCTCCACTGAAATACGATGTTGATGTACCTGGCTCTGAAGCTCGGTTTTGAGGAAAGTCTAAGAAAAATAGACTGTAATGTTTACAAACAACAACAAATATGATTAAATATATATTTTGACAAGAAATTTTCAAAATGAGAAAACATTCAAATGTTGATATATAATTTCCCTTTCCATGAAATTTTACAATATATTTAGCAACTTAATAAAAAAGCAGCAATATTAGCAATATAATTACATTTTTACATAAATTTATGTTTTAACAAGTTTACAAAATGGTAAATACCTAAAATTTATATTACCAAAAATTTAAAACGTGAAAACCTGTGCTCTTAATATCCAATCACTTAAAAAATATCTTGGACAAGACAAAAAAAAAAAAAAACTGACAACCACATTCAAGTTAGAAAATTTATGAATTCAATTTGTTACAGTTAGAGAAAAAATCTTCTAAACTTTAAAAAGACAATTAAAATCTCATTTTATTCTGCTGTGTTGAGAATAATTTTTTTGAATCGTGCAATTTCAGAAATAAGCTCTAATATTTATTTCACTAATCTTTTTTTTCCATCAATGGGTAATTTTTTTGTTTTTTAGTAAGAGAAACTAGATATAACCAGACAAATAGCTACGGGTAGCAGTTTCCAACTTTATTAAATTTTTCAAACTATCTACTTTTTAGATCTATAACCAAATATAGAAGTATGTAGATATAAGAATCCATGCAAGTAGTAATAAAACATTATTTGCAAGTATAAGCCAATAATTATTGAAGCATACTATAAATGTATTAAAAATGCACAGTTTGTTAAGCAAAAAGCTTTTTTTAATTAGTTAACATGATGAAAGAAAAATACACAATCAAGATTCATGAAAATAAAGAAGTCAATAGGATTCTTGACATTCTTTGTCCCCTAAAATGAATCCATATCTAAATTAAAGCTTAAGTTTCAGCCTTATATTATAAATATCAAAGTTTGTAATTTTTTTAAATTGATGTTCAGGAACAATGTTGCCGAGATGGAAAAGTGATTGAAAATCCCATCGATTGTTTCGGGGCAAGTTTAGCAATTGCTGCATACCGTTGCCACATTTATATAGAATAGAGCCAACAGCATCCTTCTACAATCAACAATTTTAGACAGGTCTTAATTTTCTGGTACTTGCACTTTCTTCACACTAGAAAGCCTAATGACTTTTTTGTGTATTTTTTATAAATATTTTTTTAAATCTAAAGCATGAAAGAGTCATTCTACAGCATGCAATTTGCTACATACAAAGAAGTGCCACATAGGTTGAAAACTGCTGCCTTAAAGTGAAAATGATTATATTGAGATTAAATTCTCACAATAAATTTAATTTCTAAAGATTATGTAATGTATGAAGATAAAAGCCAAAATGATCAGTTATAGCACTTTTAAAAAACAAATTTAAAGTTTGCTTATTTTATAAAAGATGAAATATTTTTTTCTCTTCAATACCAATAGTAAGAATTCAGCATCATTATCTAATTTTCCATAACACAGGTCCAGATATTTAAAATTTAGTAATAAATATAACGTTATCAATCAGATAAAGTCATCAAATCAAATAAAAAAATGTATACATATATTTAAAGATTTTATATTTTTTTGTCATTTTTATTTAATTCTCAACAGCCTGGTAAAAGCTGCTTTCTTTGAATTTTTGTTGCTAAGAGACAAAAATGTCCACATTTCATCAAGTGAGGACTTACATTGTCAGGTAAAAATCAAGAAATCTATATAGTGGACTTTAAAGCATGTTTACTGCGAATCACCAAGACTAAGTAATTACTTAGTATGACTGGCAATTTATGATAATTACTCTACATTCCAATGCCAGTGATCAGAAACTACTAGTGACAAAATGAGAAAGGCGGTGCAGAATTTTGGAATTAGACTAACTGTGGATTGGGTGTGGAGTCCCTTAATTTATTCTCAGCCAAAGACTGATGAGATGAATGTTACACTATGGAACATTTTTAATGAAATAAAGGTAAGAATGAGTCCAGCCCAAAAGCATTTAAATGATCTACTTTGTACACACCCATATTGGCTCACATTAATTTCATACTGAATATCCAACAAAAATATCTGGTATTGAGATATTTGATAATTAAATATATTGATATACACTTTGAATTACCAGAGAAATATATGTCAATCAACACTAAATATTACTGAACAAACATTTTTAAGGCAGTTTAATCTGATAGAAAAGAATATTTTTCCACATTTTGCATAGGAACTTATATGTTTGGCTATTTCCTTGAGTCTTTAAACTTTTCTTGTATACTTACTCAGAATAAAGTAAAAGACATTGAAGGTAATAATAAAACATAAATCAACTGAACAAAGGTAAAATGCATCCATCTTGAGAATAAAAACTATTTATTAATATTTTTCCGAATAAGTCATCCACGAATTACTCAAAAATCTAAGTCAATGGACCGGGACATTTCAGGACTGAAATACTTTTAAAGTATTTGACCTCCCTCTTCAGTCTCAAATGAAAGTATAAAAACTTGATTCAGTAAGGTAAAAAATGAATGCTTTTACTGGAGTTCCATCATCAGTAAAAAATCTTTATTACGATAAAATAATTCTGAGAATCTAAAGCCTAAATAAGGCTAGCAAAGGTGCCAATAAAATGCTTGTTTTTGCAATAATTTTTAGATATAAATCCTAATCTGCTTATCGTGCCATTGTAATATAATTAAGAATACATTTTTTTCTGTTCTAATATAATTAAGGGTGTCATATACACATCACCTACAATTTTCAAATATAATCTTATACTATGTGGAAAATATTTCGATATTTTTTCCGTATGCTATTACTATTTCTTTTTTATGAATTTGGCAGCAATCGGTAGAAAGAATAAAAACACATATTTCTATAAGAGCAAAGCTCTTTTAAGACTTCCCAATACAATTTTAAATATTATTTAAAAGTTGGCAAAATTCCAACTCCACCATTTAAACCATTTTAGAAAAAATTCTATCATATATAAAATGAAAATAGCATCCGTTCAGGTATTTCTTTCCAATGCATATTTTAATTTTAAAAAATGTATAAAAGCTAAATTTTTGTCGTAGTATTTTTTTAAATATTCAGCACTTTTTCCCACATCCCATCAACCCTGACCGTTTCGCAGAGGAATAAGCAGCAAACCCTCATTCTTAACACTGATTGATGGTGAAAGTTAGCAGTCTGGTTTTCAGTAAAATCATCAACACATTGTAAAATCTTGCCCACATTAAGTATATATTTTAAAATTCATTTTTTATTTGGTATTCTAGTTGTGATTACCAAGACCCAGCAAATGGACATACATTTTTATGGGTGTTACTGCATCATCACTAACTAGACTTGTGCTATGTTAATTTTATTTGGATACATTTGTATATAATTATATTTAAATTATTTTTTCTCACCTTTTTTAAGTATCGAAAGAAATACTTTGTTTATTTTTTTAATACAACAAAAATTTTAACAACATTGTCCTGTATTGTAGACAAAATAACTTAATCATCTCGCTGTTGATTCCAATATTACATAATTGTTGATTCGTATGGGGAGAAAGGAAAAATTTACAATATTTGGCTTTCATACATCTAACTTGATACAGTGCATCACAATGAAAGACAAAACATTCCTAAATATTCAAGGGAGGGGGCAAAAAAAACATGCTCTTTATTGCAATGGATTAATTTTATAAGAATCACAGAAGTTCGAAAAGAAAAAAGATTATTTAATCAGAACACGAGTTTCATAAATAGTGTCAGTAACTTCCAATTTCTCTTTAGTTATTCGATGCAGGAGTTGTAGTTAGAAAAGGCAATCACTGAACAAAAATGCAGTTTGTTGTGGACAGTGGAACATTTTGATTTTTGGAGTTATGCAAGGAATAAAGTGTAAAAATCTATCTTCAATTTTAATAATCTCCCCTTCATTTAAACAAGCGCTAAATCCGAAGAAAATCTAAATTTTAAAATTAATTAAAGGAAGCGTTTCTAGCTCAACAAAATATTAACCTCTAGGGAAAATGTGACAGCCGAAATGTTGGATTTTTGAAAGTAATTGATGGTATGTTGTGAAACTGGAGACTTTGGACGATCCCTTTGCGTATGGCTGGATGAAATAGATGTAAATTAATCAAATTAATGAAATGAGCATTTTCAGAATTACTCTGATGTAAGGATTATACAGTCTTCATCTGAGAACGAAATTAATTAATATGGCAGTTTATAAGCAATTTATAGGTGCATAAGTTCAATTCATAATTCGGCAGAGATTCGCATTGATCGAGCTCAAATACTGGCATCTTTACTATTACTACTTTCTTGTATATGAAGGTATAGAGTAAGTATGGTAATTGTCAAAAATTCAAGATTTTGGCAATACTTCACGTCCATGAAAAAGGACTGAAAACAGAAAAAATAATTCGTTATTGATTGCTTTTTGCAAAAGTTTTATTTTGACTGTTTATAAACAGAATTTGTTGATATCAGACATCTGAGATTAATGGAAATTCTGGATTCTTCTTTGATTATAGAGGCAAAGGGGGGAGGGAAGGAGAGAAAACAAAATAAGAACTTTTCCATAGCTTTTTCCCCCTGGATATTTTTACAATATTCCTCATATATATATAATTCGGACAACTATTCTGCCTGCATTTTGTGTAAATATTTTATTAATTTGATTTTGCACATACATTTATCTTATTTATATCTTGCAATATATGATAATTCCATTCTTGATAGAAAAGTAATAATGCTTTTATCTAAAAATATTTAGCGAAATCATATTCATTTAAAAAAGAAGTAAGATAAGAGAAATTCTATATTATCTTTTATTTATTAAAATTTGAATACTCTACTTTTTTATAAAACTTTAGTTACTTTATATGAAACATTTTTTATGAAATTTTCAGATTCCTAAAAATATGTATTCCAGCATTTAATACAAAATGTATAAAAGTTATTAAATATGAATACTACATTTTAAAGAAGCTAGCTTATTTAATATCACTAATATATTCTGGTTTTCATTCTCTAAACAGAAAACTTTCTTAGAGGCGCACCCGTTCTGCCTCCTATATTACTATGGAATCTTACATAAAATTTCATGAAGAAAATTTAAAGATGAAATGAATATTGTGACTGAACTAATAAATAGTTCTTAAAATTAAATTATAGATATACGACAGAAAATTGAGCATAGCGAAATCTGCAATGAATGGAAAATGATCTCTCTTTCCCTATGAAACAGTTTTTAATGAACTTGGTCATTGTCAACGCTAAATATTTACCACATTAATTACATGTTCTAATCATAAACAGGGGGGGTAATCGAATGTACATTATTTTTCTAACCTTAGAAAAGGACAATGGAGATAAATTTAAGAAGTCAGAAAATATTTGTAAAAAATAAGGGTTAATAAATGCAGAGATCTTATTCTTGAACAAGGAGGGGGGAATAAGGGGTATTCAAGGAACCTTTTTTTATTTTTTTGGTAAATGCAGACAACAAAATTAATTCAGACATAGAAAGGAAAAAAAAATATTAATGCTTACTACTTCTAAATAATTAAGGGAATATCACTACGGAAACCTATTAGAGCATTTTCAGTTAATAAGATAAAATTTGCAGCTAAAAACAGGATTTTGAGATCACCATAAAAAACCCTTTATCATTATCTACCACACAGCAACTATTAGATGCTAATTTCACACAAACTACTACAGACTTCAAAAAACATTCACATTTTAGTTGAAACAAAATTTATCAAAGCAATAATAATTTCATAAAAACCTCTAACCTTATTTTCGATAGATAATTTCCAGAAGGGACAGAAAACAGATATAAACTAAAAAATCTTTCATTGCATATAAACAAATGAAATGGAAATAACAAGCCATTAAATTATTCTAAATCACTCACTTAAAACCTAAATTCCTAAAACAATTTGATTCTGTTATGTATTGAAAATTGCTATTCACTTTTTAAATAGTTTCAGATTCCTGCAGTGTAAAAATAATCTTGACAATTTTCATCTTTATTGATTTTAAATCAACAATGGGTATCTTTTACATACATACTTTTTACAATTTTAAGATAGTAATTATCACAGGTCCCTTTTTTTTTGCATATTTAGAGCACATTTTTATACATATATAAATTATTATGTGATTTCAAAATTCCCAATTCCAATGTATTATTTTATAATTTAGATGAAATCACAAGTTTTGAAACTTATGCTTCCTCTTTAAGTTAACAAATTTAAAATGTATAAATATCCAAGAGGCATGTACAATAAGCTATTAAATATGTTAAGACAGCTAAATAACAACAGGAATACATTTCAGAAAAACTTAAATTTTGAAAATTTTAATTTGAGTACAAATTTTGAGATTTTACTGAGTGAGTTAAAAAACAATAAATGCAGAGTAAATACTTTAATATGCATAATTATTTTTGGAAAAATTCAATTTGGTTGAGAAAAAAAAACACTTGTCAAAAAGTGACAATTAGCACTTTACTACTATCCAAATTCATAGAAAGAAAAAATGCTACTCAGAAAATGTTCTACAATTTCAGATGGTATAATGCTGACAATCAAATAAAATTTTGACAAAAGAAAATAAATTTATTTAGTAGCGACTGTTTTTTGAAAATCAAATAGTAATGTTCCTGAACATAGATGTCCCCCAAAAAATCAGTTCAAACTAAATAATCGAAGCAAAATGTTATTTTCAAATTTAATTTTCCTTCTTTGGAGAATTGTTATTATAATATCATCTGAAATCGTAGATCATTTTTAGATTTACATTTTTTTTTTCTCAGGAGTGGTATCTGGAAATTGAAAAGTGTGTATATTTTGCTTATTTTTCAAGGACCAAAAGGAAAATTCAAGTACTTTTCCATAATACCAAAGACTGCAAAATAAAACTTAACTAGTTTTTAAGAATTTCAAAGACAATGAGAATTCTGTAGCATTATGAACCCATGCGCGATGGGCGTGCAATGGATGCATAACCTATGAACGTCTCTCACAGCCAGGTATGCTACCCATGCAATTCTGAAAATTGAACTCATGGAACAGAGAAGAATATATGCATTTTAAACACGAATAATTTTTAATATCCTGATCTTCACTTAGCTCATATTCAATATGACAGTTGCCGGGGATAAAGAGTAATATAAATAAACAGAGCTGGGTTGTGTAGGTTTTCACTTCATACTGATTCACATTTCTTCCTTTTTTTTTACTATTACTGTGCAACTATAATCTTTTTAGGATTTCCCATTAGTCCTGTTATATAGTTTCAGGTATCATTTCGTGCACTTCTTTTATTATTATGGAAAGATTTGGTTTCGATTTATTAAAGCAAGAAAATGTGATTGGTGAGAGGAAGAATGTGCTCATATTATGAATGAATTAATAATCTAAAAAGGTAGTAAAAATGACGATATTAGGAATTAAACTTCATTTTTTAAAAGTTAGGAATAACAACACCCTCCTCCCCTGCCCTGGGGATAATTCCTTTTGAATGCACTCTGTTCCTTGCGTGTGTCCAGATAGAGGTCTCCCGCCCCAATAGTGGTTTCAATTGATGAGATGAAGCAATATCAGAACTCTTCAGTCTTATAAATTATTTAACATCTCTTTATGCTGGAAGTTATTGCTATTTTAAATTAAAAACATATAATACTGACATTATCTTAAGAGAATCGCCTTGAATTTGAGAAGTCCAAAATTTCATGGTGAAAATTTTGTGGAATTTCCAATTTAAAAAAATAAAACACATCAAAATAAAGCTAGAACAGTATCCTTAATATCTACTTACATTTACCATATGCAGGATGCAACTCCTCATTAAGATCTATCAAATCTTTCAAGTTACGTTTTCCAAACATTTTTGCCTGTTTTCCATATATTTTTGAATGTTTTCCTATGAATGGTAAATACAGCTGCTCTGGGGGAATGTTTTCAGAATTTTCTTGTTTCTCATCTTGTTCCTTCTCCTGATTAACTGGCTCATCAGGTTCCAAAGCTTAAAAAAAAAAAAATCTCTAAACTTAGTTCTCAAACTACATTATAAAAATTACAGGGGAAACACAATGCCTGTTAGCAAATTCAAAAATATAGGAATAAGAATTTAGATGAAAAAAAGATTTTTTAAAAAAAGTGCAAGTTGGAATATAAATTTACAATGGCCTATTTAAATTTGATATGAAAAATCTAAATATGACACTACACAACTATTAGTTAAACTAATTTCATTTTTCTGAAAGTTAAAAGAAATTATGATTATGCTTCTGCATATAAATACAGTTTAGTTTTGCATTTATGATTTTTCATAAATGGCTGTGGTTACACGTTTATCACATTCTGTATAACCCAAGCACAATAAAGAGGGGGGAAAAACACTTTTAATAGTAAAAATAAGATATACCTTTTATAGTAAGACTTTCTAATTCTGCATCCAGTTTCTGCACTTCTTGCTCAATCATGCTGTTGACAGATTCTGAAGCTGCAAGTTCTTCAGCCAAACTCTAAAATAAAAGCAAAATTCAATTTAATGTTGATGATATAAAAGTGAATTAAAATTAATTTCTTTCTATAAGCAATCATTAGTATGAATGTTAAATCAAAATCATCAAACAAAATATGCATCAAATGAAAGAACTTACATCACATTTCTCTCGCAGCATTTTATGCATCTGTTGCACAGCATCTTCAGTTTGCCAACAACTAGTGAAATCCCTGTAAAAAGGAACCAATTCAACTTATATTACTATCACGGAAAAGTGTAATATATCATTTAAAAATCAGATTTCAATATATGCATGAAATAAATATCGAGAAAGATGAATATTTAGAGCCATACTTATGAATGATTATATGTTTCAGATTTATTTCAAGTGCTTGTTTCAGAACTGTTCTAATTGATTCATTATTTTAATAGAGATGATAACTATAAAATAAATTCTGGGGGAAAAAAAACAGAATAGTTATTCAATATCAAATTTTATTCACTTTGGCCCAAACTTGTGTAAGGATAGGAGTGATCGTGGAGAATAGCTTCTGGTTATGTCGCACTAGAGCAGGACCAGCCCATAGATTACAATTATTTGTATTCACTACACTTGCTTTATTTCACAATATTCAGATTTACCAAATGCCTTACAATTGCTGGAAAGTCTGCATGAATTAGATCATCTATACTAATTCAAGAATTTAAAACAGCATATAATCGATGATAATCAAGGCATTAGCATATATCATAGCTTTCTATTCAAAATAAATAAATTCCTAACTTTTCAGATTGCTGCAAATGAATGGAATAATACTATCACTTATACATGCAAAGTGTAATCAAGGGATTTTGCAATGAGAACTACTAACTTCATTAGTTTTGTTTATTGTAAACTAGACATTCAATTATTTATACCTTTAAGTTTTTATTTTACATAGTTTTCAATTCCATTCAAGACTTCTAGAATTCTTAACAAAATACATCACGTCTGCAACAAATATACTAAGGTAATATTTTTTGATATTTGTAAAATTCAATTCTGATACTTTCTAATTAGTAAGTAACATATGTACTTTTAAGAATATGCAGAGAAAGGGCAATAAGAAAAAGCCATAAAAAGGATTTACTAATTATTCATAATTCTTATTATAAAGGAAAATTATTTCTAAATACTTGCTTGTACACAAATGAAAGTCTGATTGTACTTTTCTAAATAGCCTTTCAATATTCAATAATTAATTAAGCATTCCATAAGAATAATGGAAAGTAATGAACAGTTTAAATTTAGATTCATGATCATTATCAATATTTTATCTAAAAATTTTTTATGCAAACACTGTTCTATTCTCTTTGTGATTGGTATATTAAGAGTCACCAGATCCATGACATTTGAGGTTTGTTTTGCCAGTAATAATAGTAAATAATAGTAGATAGATGAAATATTTAGTAAAAATTATTATTACATCATGAGCATTTATATTACACTTGATGACAAAATGGTGACAAAAAGAATGAAGATTTAATTATTTGCAAATGTTAAGAATAATAACAGTTGTTAATTCTACTTTTAAACACATCCATTGATGGTGGCAACATTAATGAACAGCTTTCTAATTTCTTTATCATTTTCCAGTAACAGAACTTCTTTGTCTCTTCTCAACCATCTGAATACCTAAGCAATACAATTGCTAATCTAATAGTGTTTTTTGAATAGAAATGGGGTGACAAGCAATAAAAGATAAAGAAAAAAAGCATGAGAGAGAATTTGGCAATTTGAAAAGAAAAGCTGATCGTGAAGCTGCTAAATTGGCAGCAATATATGAAAAATTGATTCAGTATTTTGAGATTTAAGCAAATAATGTTCACTTTGTGAGGCTTCGATTTTGAATTGGAAGTAAGTCTACAGAGGATGTATGTTTTTAACATAGCAAGATTAAGCATCCCTCATTAAACAAAAGGTCAGTTTTTAAAAACTAGCGAACTGGAACTGATGAACATTGTGTACAATAACAGACAACATAAGGGTTGGTAAACGAAAACAAGCAGGGGGCAAAGCTCCCAACTTAATAAATAGTTTTTTTAAAAAAAGGGACAAATAAGATAGTCAACAAAAATATTAATAACAAACTTACCAAGGAATATCCACAACAGAATCAAAAGTTGATGAATTAATAAATGAACCAGATAATGAGCCACCTCTATACTTAGATTTAGTATCCCCAAGGTTCAATAAATTAATTGCCAAGGATTTGAAACTGCAAAGGAAAACCAAATTTCATATCAGAAAATTTTTTTCAATGATAATTTGGCAACTTTTAATTTTATGCTAAGCATTAAAAAACATTACACAATTAAATATAATCATTTAGAAAGAACTTACGCATCTGCCTTTTGAACAAAAAATGCATAATCATAGGTATGAGTAGCAGTGGTAGGGTAACAAGCAGAGCCAAATACACCCAGAATAAGGTGTTCATCACTGAAAAAAATATTTCCAGGAAATAGCCTTCTCAAATTTTTGTGCACTATCATTTCTCGAGCACTTGGAAAAGCAACAAGATTCCTTCGATAACGATACCAGCCAACTACAGACTAACGAAATAAAAAATTTAGAGAATTCAATGCCATTCAGATAAATAAAAAAAGTTTAGTTAATATATATTTAGAGAATAAAAATTAATCCCAGTTAATTAAAATTCCAGTTTCAAGAGACAAGTTTAAAGATTTATAATTACTTTATAATAAAAACAGGCCAACCACGAAAAAAATGCTTAAAGCATTAGAATTTTTAGAAAAATATCAAGCACAATTTTGATACAGAAAAATGAAGAACCTTTGTAATTTAATCGCAAAAGCATAATTTAAAAGTTTTCTGGTTTTTTAAAAAAATAAAACAGTGAAGATTTACAAACAATTAATAAAAACTGTAATTATTAATGATATTACTAGAACAGATTGAAAATCACTAAGTTTCCAATATCTCAATATTGTTAATTTTTATTATTATTTGCTAATTTTTAAACACTGCATTACTAAGAAATCTTTGCATATTCAAGATGAAGAAAAGAACTTCCTTCAATATAACATATCCCAGTAAATTTGAACTTGAAGTATATCATATTTTTTGATAGCATCTTAAAACTGACCTTTTCAAACAAAAACCTAACTTAACCTAGCCTTAACTGAACTGCCATAAGTACATATATATATATGAATCAGCTGGCAATTAATGGATCTTGATTAGGTGTTTGCCTTGGGCAAACTCACATATTTGAATAGGGTAGAAGAACGTTACTCGAAGAGTGACAATAAAGTATTCAGGAATTTTATTGTAAAAGCTTTTGTCAGTAGTTAAAGGCTTCATTCAGAAACTCAACAGGTTTATTTATATATTTTAATATGAATCAAACTGAAGTGCATAGCCTTTTTAAAAATGATTAAAAAGAACTTAAACTTTTTTTTTTTACTTAACCTTCACTTTACCCTTTTTAAATTTTTAAAATTCTCTTCTTGTTTTAAAATGCTAAATAATCTTTTAAATTTTTAACACAAAATTTTTTATGATTTTATTATATATATATATATATATATATATATATATATATATA
>JAOUZG010047236.1:1184903-1197038 GCA_026289955.1 Argiope argentata
ATATATATATATATATATATATATATATATATATATATATATATAACATTGAATAAAATATCCTTATTAGCCACAATATACTTTCATCTTGGTAATATTTCATTATTAGTATCAGGTAAATGGTTTGATTATTTCTCCTGATATTTTTAAATACCACCAATGGTCTTGATATTTATAGTTTACTCTAATTAATTATGGTGTTTATTTCAGAACTTATTTTTCCTTACTATGAATAATGTTTTCACTAAATGTTAATAAGATTGAAAACCACTGACTAACAATAATTTGGCTGGAATTGTAGCAAGAGAATCTAACAGTAAACAAAATGCGACAATGATTTATGATATCAACTTAAGTAATAAAAGTGCTGCTGGATTCAGTACAATAAAAAATTTAAACCAAATTTACTATTATATTTAACATTAACTTCAGTCACATGATGAATATAACTCATCATTGAGCTGTAAGGCATGAAAAATCAATGACAAGCAGTGCTTGTCATTTTACCAGAAAGGGTTAATATTTGATAGAGCATGAAAACATTTAAAATATACATAGAAGTATTTAAATTAATTAATATTAATTATAGACAAAGAGTAACAAATTTGTGAATTCAATTAAAATACCTAGCAATAAATAACAATAACACAAATGCTTTAGTTATATAGCATATTAATTTCAAGAAATAGTTTTCTTCAATCAAATTGAATTGCTTTTTTGTTAAGTAATTACTAATGTAAAATGGAATAGATAATTTTTATACTCAAATTAACACGGCAATAGTCAATAGTAAGATTTTAACAAAGATATAAACAAGGTCAAAGAGTTTATAAAAGTGTAAATAAGAACCAATTTATTCAAAACATCTGAAGCTCAATGAAGAACTATCAACAGTAAAAAGAAAAACAAGAGTAGAAGCAAATTGTTTTGCATTCAATTCAGTACTGATAACAAATGCACATTTTTATAATTGTGTTAGTACAGGTATTGAAAGTGCATAAATCTAAAGGTGACTGTGTTAGTATCAACTGGTTAAAACACTTGGTTGAGTGACTGCAATTTCCAGATATATTCCAGTGATTTCTAAATTTGGATCTAGAGCGATCATTTATTTGCATCAAAGATCAATTTCATGTTCTAACGCAGGTATTCTTGCAAATAAAACACCAGTATAATTAACATTTGGTGAAACTGCAAAAAACATGTTTATCAGATTTCATCTCATGAATTTTATCAGCCAACATAGCCAATCAGTTCCTCACTAACAAGAAGAATGTTTCAAATAAAATCAGGCATTTTATCAAGCCATGAAGATTTTAACTTCACAGCTTGCTTTTTCTGAAAAATCATTGACTCCTAAATTTTTCATTTTCTGCAAAAGGAGACTTGGCATATAATCACCATGGTCTATTCTAGTAAAATATGTGCTGAATTCTGTTGTTTTTGCTTTTTTTAAAGCATATTTAAAAGTCTTTCTTTTCTCTAAGGATATTAATTAGGTTTAATGTCCTTAATAATGTCAAATATATAGTCAACATACATTGGCTCAATCTCGGAAATCAAACAGTTCAATTTTGTTTCTTCTGAAGAAATTTTATTAATTTGGAATTGCACTTCAACTTTATAAAACCAAATATAGGTTTTTTTCTGGTGGATATGGTGGAATTTTGATGCTTACTTTATTCACTTCAGCATCCATGACAGTAGGTTTTTTTTTTTTTTGCTTGTAAATTGTCCGTTATCCGTTGTCATTGTAAAAGTAGGGTCACCAATTGTTGATCTTGTGTGTCAACAAAAATGAAATACAGACAGACTTATTATAAAACAAAATCTTATTATATTATAAATAATACCATCAAATCTACATCAACTTATTTTTATTCAAATTCTAGTATCATTTCTTCAACAAAATAAAAAATAACACTGTTGCCAATTTTAATTTACAACTAATTACAAAATGATATTAATTATTATTAAACTACTCATGTATAACTTTTACAAAAATGATATCCTTGTGGCAGGGCACAGAAATTTTTAGTGATTATGTGGATTGGTGAAAATGCTAAGGAATTATGATTTCCTTAGATTTCAGTATACAACTAAAAAGACAAAAGATAGGATGAAAGGAAAGAACTATTTTTCTCCCTTCCCCTTTTAATGTTTTTGCTGTTGAATTAATCCTTGGCATTTCAGTTAATCAAAATCTGAAGCAAACGCATCTAATAATTAAAAATAAAACACATAATTATTTTTCTTTTTCTGTCTTGATTTGGAGTTGTAGAATTTAAGTGCAGCAATCCTCTAATCATAAAGCTGAAACTGTCACAAGACCACCATAACCCCAAAAATTTTCTTTCTTTTATATTCAAAATCTTACTATTCAGACAAAAAAAAAATCACAAACAATTATAAATCTCTTTTTTGATATGTAAAAATGATTCATAGGGAAAATAACATCCATCTGCAGTTGCTACCAGACATTTCATTAGGTTCCTGAAGCACAGTGTAAACAGACGCAGGCCGAGTTTGCATGTACTAACAATGCGATTTATAAGATCAAAATGAAAATAAGTACAATTATTTCGGAAAAAAATTATTATATAATAACATGCAGAAAAGCCTTACTGACAATCAGATCCTCTTCAGTATTATACATTGACTGATCACTAATTTCTCTCCTAATACACTTCTGTGCATTTCCAATCAAGAAACCTTCCTGAAAATTTTCAAGAGAAAAAATAATGCTTTTATATTATATGCATATATATCACATGATATGGTTTAATCTGTTTATTTTTAAAAATACAAATTATAAGAACTGATTTAAAAATGCAATTAACATATGAAGAATGTTATCTAGTATATAATGAGTGATCTCAGATGAATTAAATCGACTATTTTTGATCAGAATTATAAGACTGTATTTAACCCTATGGATTGATTTCTTTATTTAATAACCTTAAGCTCACTATTTTGACAAATAAATTGGAAAAATTCTTTACATGTGGAAATTAAGTTATGTTAATAACTTTTAGAAGAAACACTAGGGTTATTATAGGACAGACTTTATAATTTTTAGCTATGATAAAATGACAAGACAGCAGAGTTGGCACCCTGCTTCTCAACTTTCATACTTCTCAAGAGAAATAGAAATCAGGCCTTAACAAATTTAACATGCTTCAGAGCCCTAACACAGTGGTTTTTCATTGGAATTGGGTTTGAAGCTGGAATACTATGACTTAGAAGCTAAGACCTTATTACCAGGTCATAGTGGTCTTTTGATGATAGTGTAAATAAATGTAAATCAACACAAAGAACGTGATTTTTTTTTTAACCATTGGCCTCACCACTTTGAAAGTTAAAAAAAAAAAATCTAAATTTTTGTTGAAATAGGCTAAGCATACTCAATACTTTCCTAAAACAAAACAATAAAAAAAATTTTATATACATTAAAAATATCTATTTAAATAATTATTTTGTATAAAAAATAGATATAATGATTCCTTTCCATGTATTCCAAATAGAATTAAACATTATATTCCCGTTTCTCACTTTCATTCCCATTGAAAGGAATTTTTTTCCCACATAATAGAAAGTCTCAATCAAATTTCAAAATAAATCAATCAAATTAAATTCAAGTCTGATCTAGTTTCATAGCATTTCTCTGTAGGTTTATGTTTTTTAGCACATTTCATGATTAAAAAAGAAAGAATTTTCAAAAATTAGTACAAAAAAAGTATCATGATAGAAATGTGTCTGATCAAAAGGCAAAAAAGAAGAAATGCAAAAAGTGACAAAATAATGCATGAAAGAAAAGTATAAATTAATTAATAAATATACAGAAAATATTAAAACCATAGTCCAATTCGTTTCAATATTTATTTAAAAGTATTTATAGAAGTAAGAGATTAAAAGCATACAATTTTTCTCAATACACATTAAGAGGTATATTACCAGGATAAATTTAAATATATAGGCCTTTCACTGACATGATATATAGTTTGTTTTTAAGAATCAATCGCATTGAAATAACAAGTAAGTTTATTTGCATAAAAAATTCAAATGAGGAAGAAATTTTAAATTGGTTAATTAAAATTAAAATTGGTTAAAATTTAGTTAAAATGTAGGAAATACCTAGGAATATATATATATATGCAATTTGAAAACTTTTCCAAATATTATTTTTTCAATTCTTTTCAATATTAACTTCTTCCATGAATTTTATTTTGGTTAAAGTGCAGATTAGTGTGCCCCCTGCAATATGGCAACCCAACAGAATGTTCTTCTAGCAACCCTAATTCTGTTTTGTTTACTACATTAATAAATGGTTAAGTTGAACATGAGCTACGACTATTTTATGAAAAATTTTAGATTAAAAATAATAAGAAATATCGATTAAAGATTTAAATTTTGTTCTTTACTATAATTAAAAGTTTTTTTAACATTTAGTAAGACATAGCAATTTTATTTTTAATATGAATACAAACAGAAAATCTTTATTTTTTTGCGATTTTTATTTGTGAATAGGCACCTTAAAAATCATCTGAATTCGTATTTTACGAAATCGTTTGCATTCTTACTTTAAAAGTCAAATTCAATGGAATTCTTTTCTAACAGTCGGTTTCCTTGATAATTTTTTATGGTGGTAATTGTGTAAGAATGAATGTCAGATAAATGGAATGGAATAAAGTATTTTGACCTGCCAAATAGTTGAAGGGTGAGTTTAATATATATATATATTTACAAATTGATGAAGTTAAGAAAGGATACTTGTTTGAAATTTTATATGGAGAATGGCTTGATTGCTTCTTCCTCCATTCTTTTGATTATGTACATCAATATTATCCACACAGTCTTTATGTTCAATGTGCTGGCGAAGATACTAGGTTTCTACTCCCATTGCTAGAGAAGCCCTAGGATGTCTTTTTAAGTTAAAAACTTTTGCCTGGTACCTTCTGCAGATGCCAAAGGCATCACATGCTCTAACATTTTCTCTACACTCAATAATACTTATCAGTAAAAAATCATCATTATATTGTAGAAAGAGCTAATCATAACAATTTGACAGAAGTGTTTGTTTACTTTGTCTGCTATCTTTATTGGTGACTTGGCATCCTTGGCTCAGCAAGGGAAACATTAAACATCACTTTTACCTTTATTTTTTATCACAATCATTTTCTTTTTTCTTACAAGAACTTTTGCTCTGTAGTTCCTCCAGCTGAATTTATGTTCAGATATTTAGGTCCTTTTTATCTTTAAGAAGTACTTTTTATACAGTTAAACAGCAGATTTCATAGAAAAAAAAGGGGGAAAAAATTGGAGGAAAAGGAACAACAACCCCAACAACTCTACAGTTTCATGGAAGAATAACATTCCTGACATGGCAATTTTTTAACTGATCTCTGGAAGTTCTCCTAACTGCACTACAAAGCTGTAATTTTATAATAATTTTTATGCTCTTACATATTGTATGCAAAATGTAATGGAACAAATATACCAAAAATTGTCAAAATCTAAAAAATCTTCCCACTGAATATGATAAAAAGGCAAAAATTTACACTTCCATGAAAATAAATATGAATGCTGACATGAAAAATGCATAGAGTAATGTATCTTAAACAATTAAATCATAGAGACTTGTAATCTGCTGGCAGTAAAAATTAGCTCATATTTTTAAAACATTAACTTAAAAGTTCAAATACTTATGTATTTTAACTTTACTTTTATAAAAGTTAATAAAATAAATAAAACTTATAAAATTAGTATTTAAAATTAAACAAACAGTAGTCTTGAAATAACATTTTTGACATTCAATTAACTTTAATGTCAGAAATATGTAAATTTGACAAAAACTTTCAAACAAGATTTTTCACATAATCTGTTGCTCAATTTAAAAACAAAATTTGGTAAAGGTTACTTATAGTGTGCCCCTTGCCGCGCCAAGGATGCCAAGTCGCCAATAAAGATGGCGGACACTGTAAACAAACACTTTTAAGAGTTAGTGATGGTTACGACTTTTCGCAATATAATGATGATTTTTTTTAAATTGATAAGCATTGTCTTTTTATTATTATTTTTCAGGCCCGGTGCCTTCAACAGATGCCTCCGGCATCTGTTGAAGGCACCGGGCAGAATATTTTAACTTAAAAAAACATCCTACGGCTTCGCTATGCCCGGGAGCGGGGAACTAGTAGCTTCGCTAGCACATTGAACATAAGGAATGTGCGGATAACATGAACAGTAAATAATAAATAATTCAGAAAGACAAAGATACAAAAAGAATGGATTTAAGAGGAAATTTTAAAGACATAAAGTACAAACTTGAAGTATTTAATTTGTTGTAAAAAAATATTCCAATCACCCTTCATCCATTTATCAGGTTCGAAATATTTTTTTCCATCCCATTCACCTGTCATCCACTCTTGAATAATTGCCGAAAAAATAACTAGCGAAGAAAACAAACGATAGAGCTTTGAAAGAATGACGAGAAATGCGAATAATTCTATTGCAGACGGTTTTTAAAGAAAGAAACCAGACGATTTTGTGAAATCGCATACTGACAATTAAAATGAGTAAAGGAATAAATATTTTATATTCGCATTAAAAATATAATTGAAACTTCTTATTAACTATACAAAATATCTTAATTATAATACAGATCAAAAATAAAATATTTAATTGATATTATTTTTAATTTATATTTTCATGAAAATAGTTGAAGCTCATGTACAACTCAACCATTGTAGAAGAAGTAAACAAAACATCATAAGGGTTACTACAAGAGCTTTGTGTTGGGTTGCCATATTGGCGACAAACTCGGGGGCACACTAATGACCATTTTAACCCAAAATTTTTTTTAAGGCTTTTTGAATCCCTGCTTTCCCACTAAAGATTTTAAAAAGAAATCAGAATAACACTTTTCAGCTACAGCACATGGAATCCAATGCAATAATACACTTTGGTAGGGAAACTGTCAGCTCGTAGTGACCATATGAAAATAAAACTATAAAACGACTTTTTAAATAAACAATTGAAAATAATATTATAGATAATGCCTACTCAACCCATCAAGATTATACTGAATCAATATTGTTCAAGAAAAGTCATTTTACCATTTTGCTCAAGCATTTACTATCCACAGAACAGAATATTATTCATTCACTTCCTAAACTACATTCAATTTAAAGGGTTAAAAAAAGGTAATGCTAAAATCTACAGAAAAATTTAAACTAGAAGACTTATGGCTATATCAAGGCTATCTATGAAGAAAACTGATAGTTCAGATATATTTTAAAGAGAAATAAAGAATCAAACTTATAATTAGTTCCCTGCAAACATCTACACCATTTTTAAGCCCAAGAAATGCCGATTTCCTGTAAATGTCAAAAATTGGTATTCTAGGAAAAATGAATCCAATGATTAGAATTGGAATAAGTTATGTTCTGTTCCATTGCAACTTATATTATAGAAGTATTGCTTTTCAAACATAAAATGATAAATATATCCTTACGACAAGATGAAAATTTTTACTTTTGACTCTTTATTACAACTTTCCTTCAGGCTTGTGTTCATATTTATTTTCATAAAACTGTCAATCTTGCATTATTTCTGTTAAATACAGAGTAATAATGAAAAATCAAGTTTTAGTTTCATATATTTTTTACAGATAGCTCGACAGAATCTCAAATTTATATTTTAAAAATGATTTACAATAATACCACTATGTAAAGATTTAATTTCAAAAGAGTACTTTATACAAAATATTTAAAGTTTACACTTAATTATGATTAATTTTTATACATTAACCAAAATTGGGCTCAGCTTTACTGTACGGTCACCCTTGGCGACTTTTTCAAAAGTTGGCGATAAATAATTTTTTTTGGCAACCTTGGCGATAAATAATTTTTTTTGGAAACCTGCCGAAAACTGGAATTTCCCCAGAAATTGTTTCCCCATTTCGAACTTCGGTGATATATGGTGGATTTGATTTTGTCTTAGCTCCCACGTTCTTTGAATTTTATTGTGATGGCTGCATGGGGAGAATGATGTTATGTGGTATGATGAGCATGTAAATTTAAGGTATTTGTATGGATTGGATGAAAGGAAAGAGACGTTTGATTTTTGTATGAAAGCGGGGTTGATTGCGAATAGGTATGAATGTCCGAAATGTAATAAAGATATGAAATTGGTTGCAAGGAAAGATGTTAGTGATGGTTATGAATGGAGGTGGAAATCTAAGGTGAAAGGAGAGGAACATGATGTTAAAAGGAGTGTTCTAATTTTTTGATGCTAATATGCCTTACATTTCTTATTTCCTAACATATCCCATAAAAGCTTTGCACTTTTATTTTGTTACAATCCAGAAGTTCGCTATTCCTCTCCAAAACTTTTCAGCCATTTTCTATGCTCTGTTTTCATTGGTTCTCGCTTCAAAGTCGCCAGAATGGCGACTTTTGGCGGGATTTTGAAAAAGTCGCCAAGGGTGACCGTACAGTAAAGTTCTACCCCAAAATTGTATCACAAGATAGAGTATGAAAAATGCTATAAAATGACTTTTATACGAGCTGTACAACTCAATTGAGAGAACTAAATCCTTCATATTTCTATTGATTTTGGGACAAATTTTTGAATATTTATACAGTTGTAATTCCAAATTGAATCGACACATTTGGATAAATATGGCATTTTCCCAAGCTTATAAGAACAGTACAACCGAGTTAAATTTCATGGGAAAACTAAAATAAAAATGTCTATTGAGTACATCAACTTGGATCTATCTTTTAACACATTTTGGTAGATAACTTATTCACAATTATTACTTTTAAAACTGACTGAAATTGAAAATCAATTCCAAATCATACAATCAACTTTTCTTTAAAAAGTGGAAATAACTGTTCACATCAATAAATATATCAAAATAATTTCATACATATAAATTTTTAAATATTTAAAAATCTCGATGGAAAATGAATGTACAATTTAGGAATTTAAATTTCACAAAATTTTAGTATTGTAACAAACAATCTCATTTCTTTAATAAAATTCAATTGAAAATAATAAAGTTCTGATATTACATCTTCCACCAAATTAAAGAAAAATTCCTGAAAATTGAAAAATAGTTCAATTTTCAAATAGATATAATAGAATGAAGATTCATTTAAAATTAATTATTATATACAATAAAAGATTTCATTGAAAATTCTTAGGATGATAAACATATATTGACATTTTTAATGCATAACTGCTGATGAAGCAGGTAGACGATACTTTTTATTGCTACTGCTGGGTTAAAAAGAATGTTTCTCAGCCATATGTTGAACACAGCTTTAATCTTGTTTTATATCAAGGATACAGCTGACTGCAGAGAAATGAAGTTTAAATGTATTCGATTACGAAAATCATTAACAGTGCCATGTATTTCAGTTGCGGTATTTTAAAAAAAAATTGGTTTGGTTAACATATTAATCCGAATACTTACAAATTATATGTTTAAACGGGTTTTCCAATTAATATTTTACATAAAACAACACATTTTACTTTAAAAATATCAAACTTCAACAGCGAAATTCTTATTAAAAATTAAAGTATCAATTTTCTTTTATGGCCGACATATTTCGTTTTTGACATTTACTCCATGTGAATAATGGCCGACTAATTTCGTTTTTGACATTTACTCTACGTCAATATTTAATCACTTAAAATGGATCATAAAATTGCAAATGAAACAGAATACACTTTGTCCTTTCTTCGTAATTTTATTATTTTACAATAAAAAAAGCAAATATACCTTTTTAAAACTAATAGGAAAGTGTATTTTTAACAATGATCACTAAAGAAACAAAGAATGACATTTAACTACTTACTTGATCACCAGGACTGTTGGAATTATCAAACATTACAGTGGAGAGCACAAATGGGCTCAAATGCAATTTTGGCTGCACAGCCATAGTAACTTTTAGATTACAAACTTCAATAATATCAACCCTTACTACTAACGCTAAAGAAACTTCTGCATTATACAATCAAACAATTCCAATGTTGCCAATTTTTCGAAATAACTTTGGCAACCGAAATAGGAATGTTTTTTGGTGGGTAGGTAAACAGCCATCCGAATCTAGAAAAAATCGGGATGCATAATCCAATATTTTTTTAAAGAATTTTTCAAAGTGCAATCTTAAATTCCTGCTATATTATTTAAATTATTTTTACAGTTTTTAAAAAGTCTTGAAGAATGGCTTTATTCACCATTCACCAAATAGCCAGTCTACTTTCGTTTCGAGTCGCTGAATTCACCTCTCCTTGGTTGTATACATTGACAGACACCTCAGTAAGAAATACTTTATTTTCTTCACTCTAGTTGATAAATATTTTACGAGATGTTATTTGACAATCAATATCAAGAAATAGCCAATAACCATCAACATGATCGTAATGACGATCTCCATGGTTATTTAATTAAGATAGATAATTGATATCGATTCACAGGCTATTAGGAGGAGCGGTGCACACATTACAAAATGGTATTAGGGATGACGAATATTTTAGAAACGGTTATTACGTAAGCAATATCAAAAAGTCACAAATCTCAGTGACCAATACTTTTCAAAAATGGGAGTGATTCAAATCACTGACACGTTCTTATTGGTTAATATTTCGATGTTAGGTCTTGGATCACGATAGAAAGTAACAATCGATACGATCCGTCCAATGGACGCTCTCGAAGCCAATTTCAGTCATGCATTGGGAAAGTCCCTTACCCACTGATGCTCTTTCCAGGAACAGACCACCCACAAATAGTGGTGGCGAACGGTGGGACCTTTGATCACACGCAGAGAGCTTCCTATTACACAAAGAGTCTACTCTCCCCATCGCTGGAAGCTATGCGCAACTTGTCATTTACGAAAACTAGATTTCTTCCTCATGTATCCACAGAAAAATATTTATTTGGGTCTTTAAACAAGTTTCTGTCGATATTCAATGCTTCAAACAAACTTCATATGGATTTATATCATCCTTAACTAGATATAAACACCATACTTACTAAATTGCCTCGATTGACACGATTTGATATTAGCATAATTAAATTTTCTGTTTCTGGTTAGCTTGAGAATTCTGCTGCTCTGAAGGATTTTCGTGTTTTAAAAGACAGAATTTTGGCTTATTATAAAGCTGTTTTAAAAATAAAAGAAATATTTTAAATTAATTGCCAGTGATAAATTTCTCTTCATTGATTTATAAAAACATTTTGGGAAAGATGCACAAAAATTCACGCAAATTTAAATACTTTTTTTTTTAAAAAATTTATAACAGAGAACGTAAAGGCTTGCATCACGTATATATTAATAAAATTGCTTAGCTATCATAAATATTATGGTTGGCAATGTGATAAAGAAAAAAAAAATGCTTCGTTTGTTAAAAGTTCGTGGATTTCAGAATTTATCGGGAAATAATTTATATTCACATTTAAAATATTTATTTACTCTTTTTGCTTTAAACTGATTTTATTTAAAATATTTTTAATTGAAAAGAACTTAAATAAATTAACAATTAAAATAGTATTTCTTATGATTCTTTTTATTTTCCTCTTCAAGGTGTTTTAAGGGTATATAAGAGAACTGATATCATTAGACTCAAAAATATAATCTCATAAATTTGCAAAAACATCATTTCAAGAAAATATTAGTAATTTGTACTGAGTCTCGTTCAATCTAAATTTAAGATTTTAACACCTTGGCATACGAATTTATTTTACTTAAATTGTTAGTTTAATTAGATGACGCATACTATCTTAAATATATATTGTTATCTTGATTCTTATAATAATATAACGATTATTTGAAATGTTGAAGCATTTCTAGGTGATTTTTGCATTTTTAAATGCTTGCTTCTGTTCACTTAGATGCAAGATTAAAACTGAAAATTCAATAATTCGATGTGCGTATTAGACACGACAATGTTTGCGAAAGGGTTAAAAAATAGAATCGAAAATTCGGAAAGTAAAGGAAGATAAATTGCTAAATAACACCAGTCTTTCGATTATAAGTCATGCGTACTTTATATTCTATTGTTTACAAATTATTTTTAGAGGACTTATATTTTATTTTTTTAGAGAAAGTTTTAATAATAAAAGAAATG
>JAOUZG010047236.1:1212211-1224622 GCA_026289955.1 Argiope argentata
TACTGAATAATAATAAGAATAAAAATAATATATATATATACTGAGAATAATAATAATAATATACAGAATAATAATAAGCAAAAAATATTTCAATTAACGGTTTTGAAATTGAAACAAATATTGATCAATTGAACAGAAGTACGAGTTATCCTGATTGTGACATGAATTCATTTAGAGCTCAGATTCACATTTTGAGAAACCTTTTCTGTAATAGGATAAATATTATAACTCAATGCTATTTTAATTGAGTTAGGAGGTTTTTACAAATAACTGACTTATTTGACAGCATTATCAATATTTTAATCCAGTCAACCAAAAAACAAAGTAAAAATGATTCCCAAACACTATTTTAATACAATTTGTTAAGACCGTTTACAACTATACCAAACAGTTTTTATAATCCAGTTCTTGTTTATTTTTACGGTTCCCGAGTTTACTTAGCGATTTCGAAATGACACTAAGATTGCTAATCTCCATTATATATAATGCAAGAATCTTGGTGATATATATATTGGTTGTTTGTCGATAAAATTCAGGAAGGGGGAGGGCAGTGAAAATATCCAAGTAGCTATGATCTTAATCTTATTTAGTAAAGTAACTATGAAGTGAAATATATGATTACATGAACATATGGTCATCGACATTGGTATATTTTATATTTCCAAGGAGATTTAATATTATATTTCCGAAATCGGATATTAATTTTCTTAATCATTATTTTCGTGCTCCTTCCTGCATATGTTATATTTTAGACGAGACAAAGAGTTTCATATTTCTTATTCGATTAGTTGTTTTATTTATCTATTTTAGAACAGAAAGCTGCAAAAATCTATGCTGCAAATAGCAATAAATTTTCATAGATTATGACATTAGTCTGTTTAAATTAGGTATTAATTACCTATTTATATCTTATACGAAATAAAGAAGTTAAAATAACAGTACATATAAAAAAGTATGTACAAATTTTTTTCTTTCAGTTTAAATGTAAAAAACAACGTTAATTTTTGAGAAAAGGCTATATCAAAATCCAAGGGCCTCCACATCTCTAGTTATTGTTTTTAATGTAGTTTCCACGGCACTTTAATTCTGGAAGGCAATACACATTAACGAAGGATATTTAAAGAAATGCCTAGGAAGAATAAGTAAAGGCATAACTTTAGGCTTTTCCGGAGAGAAGTAAAGAGAGAATATCGAAGTTCTGCAGGAAAGGATTATGGTAATACAGCTCAGCGTAAATTCACCGACAGTCAGATGACTTACACAGTTATAAAAGACATCATAGAAATGAACTCAATAATTTGTTTTTTAATATTAAATGTGCTTGTTGGTTAAAGAGGAAGAAGAAAGAAAGAGTTCAATTTTTGGCAACATTTGAACTTTTCACAATCTAAGAGATACATTCGAACTTTTCAATTTTTAATGAAATTTATGGTTCTAAAGAAATAAAGCGGCTAGTAGCTTTGAATCAGCTTTATTTACGATGCGTGTATTCAACTAATGAAAGTTTATTTGAATATATTTATAAATATATTAAAGCCACAATACAGATTGGAATGTTAATTTAGTATTGTAATTAAACGTTTCTCTTTTTGTGTATACTCACTTTATCTGAAAAATGAGCTTTGAGTTAATTAAATAACATACCGCATTTGGATATGCGTTACATTAAAAATATCATATTTTTTAGGAGAGAATTTAAAATTTTAATGAGTTTAAGGTAAACTCAATTTTTTTTCAAAAATTTACCATGTGGATGCTTTTTTTGTTCTTTGTATCTAATTCCTAGAAATGTAGGTTGAGCTCACATGAATGTGGAGTTAAATAATTTTTAATGCATTAACAGTTAAGGTTAAGAAACAAACTTCAAATTCTTTTTAAATTGTCTTAGAAAATCTAGATGAATTTTTGACTGTTTTTTCATTGAAATGTATTAACTTTAGGCAAGTTCGTAAAATTAGGGACGGAAAAAGACGTTGAGCACAAAAAATAGTTAATACAATAAAAATATTTTCGGTCCCCTTAATATCAAATATTTATTTTTTTGAATTTTTCAAGTAGGATATAGTTATTTTTTTATAGCCCATATAATTATTTTGTTTATATTGCTTTACATACTTTCATTCAAATAATGACAATCATAATTAAATTTAAATAAAAATATATAATTTTTCTAGATGAAATCTATCTAAATTCGAAGAAAAAGAATTTGCTTTTAATTCTGACAAAAATATTGGATTTAAAAATTATGAAAGATAATAAAGAAATATTAGTGAAATAAAAAATAACTCCCAGAATAGATTTAAAGATATGAAATTTCAGATAAGCATTACTTTTGCCGACGATAAAAAGCATTTTATGAAGTAAAACTTTGATGTATTTAAAAAATGTGATACAAATGACCACATATAATGATAAGAATTACATTCATAACTGATTTTTACTGATGACATGAATTATTTAAATGCAGTATAATGAGATTTAATTACTTTAATCAAAAATCGTGTTTGCAATCAAATCGTGGGCTTAACGATGATAATGTTATGCAGCACTTTATTTTATAGTATATGATTCATCAGTCATAGTTACCCACTTAATATTCAAAACTTTTCAGCAATTAATTACATTGAATGTTAAAAATCTAAATGAATGAAAATAGAAAACTATTAATGTATTAAAGTTTTTTTCTGCTTAAAAAATATTCGTTAACGTGAAATTTGATGTAAGCTTTACTAATTTATAATTAGATCGTAAGTAACTTGGTTTGTTAATTTATTAATATGATTCCTAATTTTGGAGGAAACAATTAATTCCTACAAATAGCGATTTAGATTTTTAATGGTATGATCACATATGTTTTAATTTATAGCTTTTCATTTTGAAATATCCAATATCATATTCAAATGAAATATTCGTAATGCTTTCTATTTATAAAGTTTTGATTTGTCATAATAAATCCTATTGTATGCTCTAACAATAGAACAAGAATTCTAAATTTATCAGTGAAACAATTTAAAACAAATTTTTCAATGCATATGATAAAAAAATACGAAGAAATAACCTTATTATATGTTTATTCTGACAATGGTAATGTAACACGTCAGATAAAGACAAATATAAGTGGTATTTAAATCAGTAATTAAAAGTTTAAGAATTTCTTTAATATGATGATTGCTGAATTCTAAGATGAAAATATATTTTTTAAACAAAAAAATATTCTTCATATCTGAATGAAAATATGAAAGATGTAGGCAGAATAAGAATAGCATTAAGGATTCACGTTACAAGCTTATCAAATTACAAACCCATAAAGAAGATTGTATTTTATCAACAATAGATATCTCAGTTACAGGAATTTTATTTCATCTTCAATGAAAGATGATTCCATACTTTTTGTAAGGAAAATTTCTTAAATTTTTTTTATAAAAACAACTGTAACTTTTGGGATATTTGAATGTCCTCTTTATAACTTTTATTACAAAAATAAGTGACTTCATGACAGATTTATAGAATGAATTCAATCGCTTACACTTACATTTACAGAAACAGTACTAAACAAATACAAAATTCATTAAATCAGTTTATAAAATAAGGAATTTCATAAAACTTCATAATTTCTGTTAGTAAATAAAATGATAAATAAGCTGAAACGGAGTAAAATATAGCAATGAAATGGAGATGTCATTTTACTCAATAATTATTCTATATGTTGATATTTGAACTTAATATTTTCGTAGTTTAAAGTCAAAAGTATTCTAACATTTTTTATTATAAGTGCTTTCGTATCATATGTGAAGCTTTTTTTTTGAGAAAGCATAAAATATTTGATTATCAATCTCACTGTCATGAAAAATTGCTCTTCTTCATGATAGATTTATCAAACATCAAAACGTATACAATTATGGCTTGCACATTTTAGAGAAATTCTATCATTCTAATATTTTTGTTTGTGGAGTTTTGACATTGTTTATGGAGATAAATTTTATCATCAACCCCATTCTGAAAAAGTGGGTGATTTTCCATTTAGTCAGTATAAGATCAATATTAATATTGTTTTTTTCCCATTGAAGCATGTAGATTAGACACAAATAATTCTGATGATTTAGATGTTAATTAATTCAGATGTTCTGATGATTCAGATGCTAAATAATTCAGATGTTCTGATGATTCAGATGTTAAATAATTCAGATGTTCTGATGATTCAGATGTTAAATAATTCAGATGTTAGACACAAATAATTCTGAAACAGACTACTGTGAAAGGGCCCGATTCTACAAAAAAAAGTTAGTTTTCAAAATGTTCTGTTTATGTGCAGTAAAATCAAAGAGAAATTTCATGTAAGCTAAATCTTTCATAGGCTGGCATTAAAAATTCTAATGAGAAAATCATGATAGGCAATATGGTTATTTAATGTTTCCTTCACTGCAAGACCGACACAAACTCTGTGACATTTCTTCTTTATTCAGAACTTCAATTATAAATGTCAGTTTATGCACGGCATTATTCAAGTAACTATTTGAAAATAAATTAACGATATTTTTTAATCAATTTTCAGTTTAGTTTTAAATTTAGTTTTTAATTCTTTGCTTTTGTTAATATTAATTTTCATGTTATAATTTTTATTTAGATTATATGTTAATTATTAGATTATAATTTTGATTTATATTCTAAATGGATTCTGGAGGTTGAGTAGAAATAGTGATAAAGCGTTTCTAATCAAAGTGCAATCAATAAACCATTTTTTAAATAATTAAATTAACCAGAAATAATTATTTGGGAATGCTTCATATGTATTTTGACTAAGCAATTTATTTTATTCTTTTTCATCTTCAAAAGAAGAGTATGAGTTACAGAAGGCAAAGCTAAAGTTATCTGACACAGTTCTCAGATCAGAGGGATAAAGCTGTGGCAAAAGAGCTTGAAAAAAATTTGTAAATTGTTTAAGTTCTATGTAAACAGCGTTTAATGTTCAAAAGGTTAGATTTATATAGACTCTTTTGGTGAAAATAAGATGTACAACAAAATAAGAGTCTATATTAACTGATAAGAAATCCTTCTTTTTATCATAGGAGTGTTGTTGAAAAAATGTTCCATAGTTACTTTGTTCTATGGTTCATTTTTTTCATTAAACTAATTTATTTTGATGAGTGTTGAAGTCAGTAGCCTAATTGAACCTGACATGTTTTAAAAGGTTAAATAAGATTATTTATGCGACATTTTTTATTTTATTTAAAGTGACAGATTACCACAATATTGTTCAGAATATGGATTTTTATTTTATTAGTTTGCTTCATTGTTCTTGCCCTTCGATTAATGACCTCAAAATTTAAGGTTATATTTCAAATGTCCCAGATATTATTTAAATTTTATTATCAATAATAAACGAAAAATATATACTCAATTTAGAGTTTCTAAGGGACTTTTCTCTATGCAAAGAGTTTTTTCACCTCCTATCATGTTTTAAAAGTGCTACGGCTTTTTATAGGTTTAATACGGAGCTTTCAATTTATTTGTAATTAATTATAATTATGCTTATGATAAAATGATGCGAGTAATGAACATTAAAGGATTTTGTATATGCACGATGTTTTATGAAGTATTGCTAAATTTTTTAATTTTTTATTATACATAACAGCAAAAATGTTATATTGACTTTTTTATTAGAAGTGTCTTCAAATCTAAGTACAATTTTAAGCAATATATTTTAGTAAATTCTCAAATCTAATTTAGAACAAAAATATTCGTGTTTGAAAAAAAAAAAACAATCGTGAACTTAAATTTTTTTCTTAAAATTTAAATTTCAAATATAATGACAGAACAAAATGATTTTTTCTTTTCAAGGTGATTTTGTTTGAATGTAAAATACTATGAAAATCTTTTAAAAAACACTTAAAAATTAGGAATGTCATTTATTCTCTTAATAAATAAAATTTACTCCATTGCACTTGCACGATTTTTCACTAATCTAAATCTAATAACGAATTTCACATTTGTTTACATTGATTTTTCAAAGCAATTCTTAGAAAAAGTTATTTTTTTATAGTTTTTAATTACTGTTCATCTCCACTCGTGGAATAACAAGAACCCCCACTATTTTAAAATGTTTGATAACTTGTGCTTCTTGTATAAGGAAAACAACTTTTAAATATTTAACACTTTTTATTTCATGTGTTGTTTTGGCATCTACAATCTACATTCAAATGATATCTACAGGAATACAGTAACTCTTGACAGCAGTGCAGAGAAGTATAACTGTTTTATTGTGAAATATTCTGCTGAACACTTGGCGGGAACAACTTCACCTAAAAAAATACAAAACGTTTTAAATTTTAATGATAAAAGGATTCTGCCAAAATTACTCTTATGCAACAGTTGTCTAATAGTTTTTAAACATGACTGTATTTTTTTCATGTTTTCAACTCTTTGAAAGGTACTATGATGAATGCTCAAGGGTACTATAGTGAGCTATTTTTTTCGAAAAATAGCTCATTATAGCACTTTTCCCTATTCTCGCCTAAAAAATTCTTTCATGATGAAAGCTCAACGATAGTTGATAGTATGATCCAAAATCTTTTAAAAGTAAAAAAAAAATAATAATATTAGTTATAATGAATTTAAAATTATGAACTTGACTCGACTTTCCTAAAATTTCCTGAAAAAGTTTCCTAAAAATTAATAATATAAAAGCAATTATTTTGCCTCCACCCTTATAGAGCACCATAACATTATAAATAAAAAAAGAAAAAAATGTTTAAAATGAATTATTTGGCTTTATTTATTGTCTATATAAAATTATTGTTAATTGTTAATATAAAACCTGTTTCATCGCATTTCCGTAATTTAATGCCGGGATAAAAAGCAGAGGGAAATATTTAATCTTTAAAGCCAGATTATATTTTATGAGAATTTTTGTATAAATAACGGATTAATTATCCCGTATTTTATCCATTGATAAAAATGTGGCTCATCTGTAGCTGGATGATTCCAATATGCATGGGTTTTCGAAAAATTATTGAGGATTCATTGGCTGCGTTGATAGGATAAATAGCATCCCATGCAAACTATTATTTTTTCACCATGCCGTGATATTTGGCTATAAAAGCACAATGAATACCCTAATATTTTATCTGCGTATCAATGCGATCGATCAAAAGCGATGGGTAGTTAGAATAAATGACTTCAAATACTCACTTCCCATCTCTAGTCACTGGGTTTCTTGACGAACTTATTAAAGAGCTTCAATTGTTGAAAGTTAAGAAAATAATTGATCATAAAGAGTCGCTTTAATGTGCAGTCTAGTAAAACAAGCAACAATGACAAAACAAACAAACAAAACAACAACAATCCACAGATAAACATAAGTTCAATAAAAAAAAGGAAGAAATGTTTGGAAGTGTTACATATCTTATTAAGGAAAGAGTTTGCCTATAGAAAATAGAAAATTTATCAAAGAAAATAGACAGAGAATTTCAAAGGAAAATTAAATAGAAGCAATGAAATGGCAATCAAGAGGTGGATAGAAATCTGTATGAAGTATGATGAATTTGTATCTAGATCTCCAATAAAGAGTTTCAATTTTATTAAAACCTGCATTCAAATATGAAATTACTTATATGAAGATAAATTGACCAGCTAGTAAATAACTTTCTCTTTATTAAAGGGGGGATGGAAAAGAGATAGACATGAAGATTTCTCGACTTTTGAGGAATTTCAAGCTCTCGCTAGATGTGGATTATGAGTTATCTGAAAATGAATTGGTTCCTGGTTCTTCACTTTCTTCCATATATCATAATGTTTTTATAAGATTATTGCTTCCCATATAATTAAATTAGTTATAAAATATTAATATCTTAACTAATAGTTAAAAAATAAATCAATATTACATTTCTTTTGCTTATTGGAAAGTATAAATCAAATTGTTTTGAACTACGCATTATTGATAAATTATGATATCTTAATTGATTATATGTAACCATAGGCTCTGAAATCTGCATCTATGATATATTTGATATAAATGATAATACTGTTAAGATAACTTTGATAATTTTAGAAGGTAATAAACAATAATGATTTTTTTCTTCATCATAATCAAACGTACGTGTTGACATTTTATAAAAGTATAGCTAGCAAAATATGAAGTCATATGATATCCCACTAGAAAAGAAGTTTTTGCAATTTATCCTCAAAACCATAATTAAGATCAGAGATGATAATTATATTTTGCTATCTTAAAAGAAAACTACAAATAATTGCTCTTCAGAAGTAGCCACATGCAAAAATAAGATTACGTGCAGGTCCCAAATGTTTAAACCGACGAAACATTCCAAGTGAAAAATCAATGGTCTAATTTCTGAAATTTAATTTGATTATATGCAAGTTCGATAAAATTAATTATGTATTCTTTAGTATATGATGAAATTTGAAAAAAAAAATAAGGATATTTAGGCAAGAACGTGCAGAGGAACGTGCTTCTTTTGAGTTTACGATATCAAAAAAAAGCATTAACCAGATTTGCTGAATTAAGTTTTCTTATTACAAATGATTCGAAAGTCGTGAAATTTCAAAATTGTTTCCCTACGGAAAATAGATATTGAAGTTTCGAGATTAAAGATATTTTATTACTTTAAATTATCGGTCATTTTATTTGAGGCAATTCCCAAACGAAACCGAAAACCGTCAAGAATTCATTAAAAATCTTCTGGAACATCATCTAAAAAATATATTTATGAATTATCATAAACATTCAAAGGAAGATGAGCCTAAAAACGTCATTAGCTAAGCAAAGGCGTCGTCAGAAACTTAAAAAAGTTAATTTCGGCTAAAAATTCTTTTGACGACCAAATCTTTCTTTTGAATGAATGAATTAAGCCTGAGACTTAGCTTTTAATTTAATAAATGTATAGCGATAACAAAAATCAAGGAAAAAAATTACTGCTATGATTTTTTGTTACCGTAACAGCAAGTAAATAATTGTCCGCTTTTTTTGGGAAAAGTCTTAAAACTCGTGGAACTTTTTTTATGAGAATGCAAACGAAAACTATTGTAACTGTATCCGCAAAATACAGTCTTGGTAAAAAAAATTTCTTTCTTTTTATTGTTTCAGTGTAAACGAAACCAATAGGCGTTTGTATCAAGCAGAAACAAAGAGCAGTTATCTGAATTCAGGTTCTAAAGATTGCAAATTTTCGACACAATATAATAACATTTATCTGTTACGCAATTTGCATGAGTGGGTCAAGAAATTTAAAAGGAGTCGGGGAAAAATGACAGAAGGAACAGGACCTTTCCAAACTTTACTAAGGACGAAAAAAAAATCAGCAAACTTGAGAAATGGTACAGGATTAGAGGATTATCAATGAAAGTGCGTATTTTCAGCCTACAATTATGTTTTTATCAAGGAAATTAAAATACTTATGTTTGTACTTATAAATTAAATAAAAGCAGGAAATTGGGCATAAATCTTTATTCCACTAAATAAAAGTTTTTTCCGAATCAAGAATAAACAAGTTTGGAGAATATATGATCAAATACTTTGAAAAGACCCAAAAGAAAAATGATGTACTTGTTTAACTTTAATACAATTGAGGATAATTGTTGATTTCTCGTAGTACTCATATTAAAGAGACATTGAATTGTTATCTGGAGCACTGTTGAGGAGGCTCAAATTAATTCCATAAAAAGAAGCGAAGCATTTACATGTTGCTGTTAGGGTTGGTATAACCATTAGATAGAAATAAAATGCTTTTGCTTCTATTTTATCCCTATCTTATATACTGCAAATCTCAATGTAACGCGATCAATATTTTAAAGTATTTTTTTTGAGATTTAAAAATGATGAACAATTTTTTAGAAATAAAGAAATTGTAATACTTAGAAAGGTTACATCTATTCTATTGTTGAATTTACGTTGGGATATCTTGCAATGACGATTCAAAATTTTCACTAAATTATAAATAATCCGAATTCTCGCACTAAAATTGAAATAATTTAATTGAGGAAATCGAATATCTTTTACAAAAGACTTCTTTTGTAACAACAGGCAAGATAGTTAAAACTTATTAATCATTTAAAACGAAATAGAAAATGGAAGTTTCCATATTTAATAAAAATAAAGGAAATCAATTTTCTTTCAAGTAATTTTTTTACATAACATACTAAATCTTATTTCTGATTTGGTACTGATCCAGCAGTAATCATATCTGATTTATCTTCGGATGAAACGAAGTTGCAGATAACTGAAGAAAATATTTATTTTCGACCAGGAAGCTCTTCATGATACTGAAATATCGAATATAAACTTATACATTTATTTGATACATGTAAATCTGTTGGAAAATGTATGAAATAATCCTTTTAATTGGATGTTCACTTTTCTGCTAATTAATTGATTTATTTAGTCAGTATTAAAAAAGTTTATATGATGAAGTATAATGTAATCATAAATAATAAAAAATTAAAAGAATTTTACATGAAACAAATTTTAACAAGGGATCAATAAATTTGTTATATAAGTATTTTTTTCATATTCTTTTATATTAAAAAAAATTGCATCATTCATAGAGAAATAAATCTTCTGATCACTTATAAACTGCTAAATATGAAAAATTTTATGAATCAAACGATCATGACAGAAAAAGTTCATCTTATATTCTAGGCAAGACGTTTCTTCAAAGCAGTGCACCAATATCCAACAAAAATGTTATGTTTGGGCATGCAAACCTGAGTTAGAAATAACAATAATTTGTATTGTGAATGAAAAAAAGTATATTTAAGTTTTACAGCACTTAATATTTTATAGATTCAAACATATGGTTAAAGATGGGATTAAAACCTAAGAAACAAATAAATAAAAGAATAAACCATAGCCAAATAGGCAAAGGAAAGAATCAACCGTAATCTAGATTACACAATAGTTAAAATATCTTCAAATTTGACAGTCCAGACTCAACCAAATTTTATCACTGTCTACAATACTGATAAATAATAATTAGAAATTTATTTTTGTACAGATAGGGACTGCATTATTAAGACCAGTTAGATAAATTCAATTTTTAATAAAAGAACATGTACACAAATGAATATACTGTAAAACTTCATCAACAATTTCCAGAAGAACGATTTTTAGTATCAGAAAGTTTCTGAAGAATTCAAGATAGAAATTGAGGAATTATAGAAGTATTTTCTTTGACTTTTCCCAGCTATCCATGTAAAGAGTTCCATGAACAACAGAAAACATATTAGAAAGGGTTTCCAGATATAAATTTTCTAAGGAATATATTTTAGTTTTTTTCCTCCATATAGTGAAGAATAATATTAAATAAAAAATATAGTATATCGAATACCAGAGTTTCTGAAGGATTTTCTGGAGATCTTTAAAATATTTTGTAAAGACAAAGGAATTAACTTTATTCACCGAAGAAGAAGCTAACCACAATAAAAATAATACTTACGACAAGTAAATAATGTATTTAACTATTCTTATTGCTCTTTGATGATTGAAGATATCTTTGCATCCTTAGGTGTTGTAGGATTTAATATAGAGCCAATAACTCTATTTGCTGCACTGTATACTGTCCCATATACTTGGCCATCACTGCCTTGACTTGAATCCTCTTTGCTGAAAGGAGCTTTAGCTGCTTTGCCGACCTGCCTTTTCCCAATATGGTTGAACCCAACTCGATCTATTTCGTCGAAGTTTCTTTTACCCATATTGTTAAAACCAGATCTATCTATTTCATCAAAATTTCTCTTATCTTCCTCATGCATGTTCATATCATACACTTTACCCATGCTGTTATCATTTTCTATTCCAATGTTTTTCAATAGAAATCCTGGAGGATAATTCTCAGCATTGCTAAACAGAAATTTATCAATTACAGGCAATGAGATTTCAGGATTTTCCGAAGTTCGTTTGCCAATACTTCTGAATCCTGATCGATCAATTTCATCAAAAACTCGTTTACCAATATTGGAAAAGCCTGAACGGTCAATTTCGTCAAAATTCTTCTTTCCTAAGATATGAAATCCTGCTCTATCTATCTCATCAAAATTTTTCTTTCCCATACTCCGAAATCCAGCTCTATCTATTTCATCAAAATTTCTTTTATCCATACTGCGAAATCCTGCTCTGTCGATTTCATCAAAATTTCTTTTTCCTAAGTTATGAAAACCAGCCCGATCTATTTCATCAAAATTTCTTTTGCCCATACTTCGGAAACCTGCTCTGTCTATTTCATCGAAATTCCTTTTTCCTAAGTTATGGAAACCTGCTCTGTCTATTTCATCAAAATTCCTTTTTCCTAAGTTATGGAAACCAGCTCTATCTATCTCATCAAAATTCCTTTTTCCTAAGTTATGGAAACCAGCTCTATCTATCTCATCAAAATTTCTTTTTCCCATATTTCGAAACCCAGC
>JAOUZG010047236.1:1224818-1262998 GCA_026289955.1 Argiope argentata
AAACCAGCTCTATCTATCTCATCAAAATTTCGTTTACCCATGTTCCGGAAACCAGCTCTGTCTATCTCATCAAAATTTCGTTTACCCATGCTCCGAAAACCAGCTCTGTCAATCTCATCGAAATTTCTTTTGCCCATATCTCGAAAACCAGCTCTGTCAATCTCATCAAAATTTCTCTTTTTAAAGAAATTAAATTTATAAGGATCAATTTCTTCAAAGGTTTTCTGTAAAATACTATCATCAATAGCATTAGCATCTCTACGCTTCCTTTTTAATTTTTGAGAATCATCACTGAGGCGTTCTCTTCCAGCATTTTTATTTTGTTCTTTTTTAAGTTGCTCAGGTGACTCTTCTTGTAATTCTCTGAGTACAACTCTTCCTCTGATTTTGTCAAGAGGCATTGCTCTTGGAACTCTGTCTGACCTTTTATAGTTAGCATTATTTTCACCCTGATGGGAATCTCCTAATGGTTGTTCATCTTGCAATTCTCTGAGTACAACTCCACCTCCAATTTTATCAAGTGGTAAGTACGACATTCCTCTTAGAACCCTGTATGATCTTTTCCAAATTGCTTTCTGCTTTTCCTCGAGTCTTCCAGAAGGAATATCATACTTTCCTTCAGTCGGGACCTGAAGAAAAATAAAGCATTTTGTCAGAGACCTTCATCAAGATTTTTTTCATTTTAACTAAAATATGGATATTAAAGAAAATACTAGAGTAGCAAGAAGTATTTGAAAATAGAACATGCATTTGGAATTTAATTTTGAGAGTTAAGTCAGAATTGTGAAATAAGACAGCAAAAAATTATTAATTTTCTCAAAATAGGTTAATGGAGTATTAAAACAAATTATTTTGTTTTATCCATGTAATTGAATGAAAAATTACAGAAGAAGGATTGAGGGTTATAGTATTATAATGGCTTCTTCTTTTCCCTTTCTTTTAGTGCGTTTTGAATAAAGATGAAGCGAATACATTATGATGTATTAAACTGCTTTCGATGTGAATTTTGACCAAGTATGAATTGGCACCAGTTTTTGTTAGTTGTGGTTAATTTATTGTTACATTATTATTGTTTTTATACATTTTAAGTTAACTTGTTTCAAGTTTGTAAGAAAGGGCATTAGAAACAATGTTTCATTTATTTCGTGAAATGCTACAGTTTTAAAAATATACATACTTATATGTTCTCGATGAAAATACACTTAAAAAAAATTAATGGGCAGCTAATCGATGAATTTATTACCATTTTGAAATACAAACTAGTGCAATATGAGGAAAGGTAATTTAAAAACTCCTTGACATGTATTATTATGAATTATTAATTAAAAGCTAAAATAGAAGTAATGAAAATAAAAATGTATCTAATTTTAATAAAAGTGTGTTTGAAAAAAAACTTTTATTGTATTTATCTCACTTTATTACATAAAGGATAAAATAACACTGAAAGTAATTTAATGAAGGATTTTACTAAATAACCACTATGAAGATAAATTCAAGTTAAACAATTTAATGAAAATATATTAAATGATTGGTCTAAAAAAATGAATACTGTAATCTATGAAATTTGGTGAAAAAGCTCATTTATAAATTAGAAAAGGACGTCCGGTAATATAAAACAGTTTTTCAATAAGATTATTCAAAGCTGTAGAATTAATCAAGTAAAAAAATAATAAGTGAGGTAAACTTTATAACACAAGGTGTTTAAAAGAGAATATAAATTTTCAGTAGAATAACAATACAACTGCATGAATAACAACACGCGAAGCTTGCATCGATTTGGAAGACAAGTCCTTTGAATACTTACTTTTGTGTACTTCAATATTCTTTTGTTGATATGACTTTTTGCTTGCTATTGTATTTGTAATGCTGCAAATGGCTTGCAACTTTGTTGTTACGAATTTGCGTTCCTTTTTAAACCTGTGGTGTACACTTTAACTGCGATATCCTTTCCTTTTACTAAATTTAGTGATAAAGAGATCACTGTTACGGTCGCCCTTAGCATTAGCGTCTCCAACGTATAAAGTTTCTGCATTCTGTTTTATATAAATAGAGGATTGCAATTGTTTTTATATATCTGACTTACCCTTAAAGTGTGTAATTGAATTTTTGGACCTCCTATATTTTATGTGCTATTCTGATTAACAAGAAAAAATAGCCCGTAACAATTTAGTAAAGTAAATTGAGTTGACAAAAAGCAAACAAAAGAAAACCAGGATTACGATCAGGACAGCAAAAAATTATTCATAAAAGGAAAGCCTTATTTTTTTCCCATTTTAAAGTATAAAATAAAATTACATTTACTATCACAAGTATCTCAGGAAGATTATGAAATTGAAATTTTTACATTAAAAGGCAAAGAGCTATTTTTAAGAATGTCTCAGTTGATTTTGATTCTCTTAGAATCACTGTACGGTGAGTGTAAGGAGTAAATTCATCAGTGTACTCTTATTGTACACTTCGTCTATTTTGTAAGATAGCATGCGTTGTTGTTTTCTTTCCTTTTTTTTTCAAAAATATTTTCAAAAAAATTCATAAAAATAACTGTGTATTGATTAAACCGGGCAAGTTACTGATGCTATCGTTTAATCCTTTTTATAATACAGTTTTTTAGGTAATTTGTTTTTCTTTGTATACGTTATTATAATGGTATTTCCTTGTACTGTATTTAATTAGATAAATTTTTATTTTATTATAATCAATATTATAATTTATCAATTATCCTTATTATTATCAATTATTATTTTAATATAATCAAGATAATTTTGACTTTGTAGCAAGATGGCAATCCTGATAAAAGTTGAATATATTTTCATTTTTAGAAGATGCAGGACAGTGTAATAATTATTAAATATCGTCAGTACTTTTTATAAATAGTATGTGATGAAAGACTTGTATTAAAAACCCCAGCTCATAATAAATCACTTAAATCAAAATCGAAAACTTTATATAATTAAAAATAAACACAAATTTCCCTCTTTCAAAATTTAAATATCTCTTTGCAATCATATGTGGTTCATTCTATCCTAACTTCTTAATGAAGTATCAATATAGATATCAAAACGCGCAAGGGATGAAGACAATATATCTCTAAGATTCAGCTCATGTCATGATTACGGTGCTTCTTGGCCTTCTTTTTTTCCTTAGGGAACTAATCTCAGTTCTTTAACAGCATCTTTCTTTTTTTTGCACTCCGATATTATTTTCCTTTCTAATTTTAAATGTTCTTGTCGGGCTTTAGTGTTACCTTTAGAATTAAAGTCTCTTCCAAAAGTTAAAGAGTTGTATTACTATCTGTATTCCTATGCGTTTTATAGTATAGCATGAATCAATTTGTGGATCATTTTAATTTAAGATATCATGTAAGATAAATAAAAAATGTATATAAACCAAAAAACCGGAAAAAACCCTTGGAAAATCAATAGATAATCAATTTACTCCTTTCGTCTTGTCTCAGTTGAAAGCGTCAAAGAGTTTTTGATTTCATTTTGAAAGAGATATAACAAAATAATAATTGTGAAAAATGTATTGCCTAATGTAATTTTGTATAGCAAAGAGAAAGCGAATATTTTAAGAGCCTGTCAAAAAGATCTTATGTCGAAGATTTTGAATATTATGAAACGTCAGACAAATGAACGAAATAGAAACATTGTCTTTAATGTACGAATTTTTAGAGCTTGCATCATCAGTAAGGCTGTGAAATCTGAGTAATATGACTCTAAAATAGGTTATTATTTATCTTGCTCCTCCTCATCATCAAATTGCCCTTGTCTCCCCTTCTTAATACCTCTATCTCTTTAATAACAAAGGATATACGTATATGCATGAGCGCATATTGATAGTCTACTGGACAAATAGTTTGACCTAGAGCTTTAAATTTATAAGAGGCTTACTTTGGAGAAAGGGAATGTGCAAATCAAAAAGATTTTTTAAAAACTTGTCTTATAATTTTGTAGACAAAGTATAAGTTTTCCTCCTCATAATAATTAACACTCAAAAATATTATTGCTAAAATCTAACTTACGCTCCGGTCTAAAGTCCAACAAATTGCCTTTTCACTTATATTTATTTAATTGCCATACAATTTTTCCTGGATTTTGCAATTGTTGAAAGCAATCTTTGAATAATTTTCAAATGTAGATTTAATTCTTGCAGTGCTATTCAAATAGTTTTGATTGTTCAATCAAATATTTAATTGCATGGTCCTTTTCTAGTAGTTAATGCTAAGAAATAAAGAGGGATCTAACTATTTGTGCAGTTTATACGAGGAAGCAGAAAGTGAAATTGTATTGCATAGTTTGAAATAACATCCAGACAGACCAGAAATAGTATCCAGACATTTAAGGTCTGGGTGGTACTAAGATGTTATAGGACTCCACTTCAATAAGAAGGTTCATGGATACAGTAAATAGAACAAACCAAAGTATTAAAATAACAAATGTTTAAAATAAAACATAGTTTGATGCTGAAAACTAGAATGAGTATACTTCCGAAAACTTTGTCGTGTACTCTCCAATAAAAGTCTTATCCCCTCTTTTCCGCATAAAATTGATGTCCCTAATAATTTCCATAGCACTGTAAACAGTAGTAACTAAATATAGATCTTTGGCTTGAATTTAGCATCTTTATTAAATCTATCACCAGGAAATGTATTTTGGATTGCTTTTAACCGGTCCATTGATAAGTTATAATTTTAGACACGAGATACAATACCGATTTTCATTAATTTAAGTCGCTGTGTTACATGCATACAAAAGTGCAAACAGACTTACGGTAAACTGTAAGATGGTTGGATTAGGTTAAAAATTTGATCAGAATCTATATTTTAGATGTTAAACCTGTGTACCGAATTTTATCTATCTGACTCGTGGCGCTTTGTAGCTACCGAGTTTACTTGTACTCAAACAGCCGGCTAAACAAACAGACAGACTACTTGTGAATGAATTTCGTTCAAAATGAACTAGAAATCTGCAAATTTGGTTATAAGGAAATATACCGAAATTTCATCGTATATCTTAAAACCGTCTCAGTTAGTGTGCTGAAATATAGACAGAAATAATGCCAAAAATGAGTTTTTCGGATTCAGAAATGTCAAAAATATGTAAATTCTTAAAAATTCCCAGTTTGAATTTTTGGACGATTTTAATACCTTCTTTTTACTTCGGACATTAAGAAGTTATACTTTGTAGTGGAAATTATGGATATTGAAATATGCTCAAGAGATTCAATTGGAATTAAATAAAACTAATATTTTCGTCTAAGCAGGAGGTCGCTAAAAGCTGATAGTATTTTAATAAGGAAATATTTTGACTTGAGATTAGATAAAAGGAGTTTGTTTTTCATAAGAAGTTCAATGCAATCATTAAACATAACATTGAAGAAGAAGACTTGTAGAATGACTTTAAGTTTCAATATTATATGAGCTATTAGCCTCTTCTTTAAAGAGACAGAAAACAATTGACAAAGGTTAGATGATAATTGCCACATTAATTTTCTATTGATTTTTGTAATAAGATAGGGATAAATTTCGCAGCCTTTTGTTTGGTGTATTCTTTAGGATATCTTTACAAAAATTTAAAGTTTAATTCTTCTTTTAGGGTAAATAAATAAATTGAAGAAAGGATCGTTGATAAAAATGATGAAAGATATATCATTACTTCTTGAATTATTCTTAATTCCTTTAAAAAGATATATAGCGCCTTTTTGCTTTCTTTGTGAATAAAACAATTCATATTTTACTGAATTAACATCTATAATATACTTTCAATTACAATCTGAAATTTAAAATTGAATGATCTTATAAAGTATTTAAAAAGTACATGCGTTATAGCGTAAAATAAGGAGAAATCTAATTGGGAGTATAATTTTTTTATGTTTTAGCTATCTAAATAATCAAAGAAGGAATCATAAAGATAAATAATACAGTATCAGACAGGATGGCCTAATTACATTGAATTTTTATGAAGTTATGTTATAAAGCATAATTAGGAAGTTTCTTATCAAACCAGAACATATCCATTATACTCATTTCTTAAATAGAACTGACTTTATATAAGTTTTATATTAAAAAAAAATAAGAACTGAGAGTAGCTTTACGAAGAAAAGAAGCTTTGAGACAAAATGAGGCTGTACTCTTCTGAAGCTTAATGCTAAGATTAGAAAATTAAAAAAAAACTCATTTCAGAAAAGAGAAAATGCCTTTTTTTTAAAAGTAAGGGACTCTTTAGTTGAAAAGGTTCCAGTCTTTAGTGATGATTAAAATGAAAGAAATTTTGTAAAGGTATATCATTAAAATGACATTCAAGTTAAGGTATTTCCAGATTTTATAAAATGAGAACCACCGATTGTTATCAGCTATATTACTAAAAAGTATATAGAAATAAACTTAAAGTTTTTTTAAGCTTTAAAATGCATACAGATATAGAAGTTTATCTAAAATAGTGTTGAGCTGTTTTCACCGATACGTCACATTCCCTTTTGCGCCAGAATTTCTGGTATCAAATCTCTGCTTACCTGTTTTTGTTTTGATTTTATGTGTTCTGCGTTTCTCCTCTATCCGTAAAGATTGGAGCTAAATGATGAAATTTGGCCAAATTACATTGACAATACTTATTAATCCTTTCCTACTGGTTTAGAAAATGACTTCTAATATGAGAGTTTAACAAAATCTTTCCATGCTACCGATATTCCCATTTCCCTAGAGATGAAGCTCAGGCATCGCTGGATGTCATAAGGTTAATAAAATCTATTCTTTCATTTGTATTCTACAAAATAATGCACACTAAAATTCTCCTAATTTGTTGCAATAATCGTTTTTATATAAAGCCCTTCGGCTATATATATCCTGAAAAAAGCTCCGAATATTTAAAATGATCATCTTTCTTCCTGGCATTTTCTACAATAAAAAGTGATAGAAATATATAAAAATATTAATGTAAGTAAAAGTGTAGCTCGCATTGATTTACATTTTACTTTCTTCCTCTCTCCCCAAATAAGATAGCAATGAAAAGGAAGGGCCCACATTATTCTATAATTTGAACTTAGCGAAAAAAGTTTAATTTTAGAGTTCAAAATACATCATTTTACACATTAAAACTCTAAAAATTAAGGAAAATGATTTAATACTCAAGAGACACAGCATAAAAAACAATCATCAAAATTTTATTCGTTACGTTTATAACAACTAAGTTTTAATTTAGGTTGACATTTTGATGTGTTTGATCCATCTTGTGACCCAAAACGGTTTTTTAAAGATTATTTACTAAAAGAAAATTGCGAAACGGGGAAAATTCGAGAGAGAGGTGAGGATGGTTAGAATTAAAAAAAAAAAAAAGACAGCAAATAATGGCTCCTAGACAAATTCTTGACGGAGATCCCAAACCCAATTATTGCATCGATTTAGAAACTTTTTATTTCATATGAAAACTCGTGACCTTTAGATGCATCATCAATGGTTACCTCCTCTCCACTTTTCTGAGAGAAATCTCAAAAGCAGTACTGCTTGTATACCTACCTCAAGGGCGGAGAGAATGGAAAGGGCGTTTTTAAGAAGACAGAAAATAATTTTGAGAAAACTCAGATTAAACTTCAAGACATTTTGAAATTTATGAAATTATTCAAATGTTCTTTTATAAAAACCGCAAAGAGACCAAAACTTGCCATAAAATTCAATTAAGGTGTGAATCCTTCAGACACTCCTTTTAACGGATTTACTTTTTGATCCTGAGGTTGAAGAAATTATATTACGACATAATACGAAAACCTATTACAGAGAATATCTAGAAATACTTCTTTAAATAGATTAAATATGATATATTAAAAGAAAGGCTTTTAAAAATATGAAGAAATATTAATTCTTTTGCTTGAAATAAGCTTAAAGAATCATGGCATCGATCTTCAGTTAATTCTCCTAACCGAAATTTACCTTGATACCTACTTACTAAAATTAAAAGTAATGCTATAACGGTAGGTATGCATTTATTTTAATCATTCGTCTTGTAAATTCGGTTTTAAACATATTTAGAATGTGTGTGTTTTTAAAGTATTTTCTTTAAACGCCTACATTAATAACTTTTGGTATTTTGGAAATTTCTCAGACAGAAAAAGAAGCTGTTATTCAAAGGCTGAATAGTTTGGCAATAAATTTGAATGAAATATGAAGGTTAAGGTAATTTTGTGGCAGAGACTAAGAGGGATTCTGAACCAAGAAATCACGAGTTCGAGACTATTCATCAATGGCACACCGTGTGAGTAGTTGTGCAGTAAACATGGAGTAGATATTTATTGAAGTAAAATGTCCCTTACTAATATATTAAGGAGAGGATGTTATCAGCTTAGTTAACATACTGATAATCTGATCACAATTTAAAATCATAAAGTCCATCAATAAATACACCCTTGTGAAATTTCAAAATGGGATGCTTAGCTTAACATGTAAATAAAAGTCTGAATAGTTGAGAATCATATCTGTAAGTTCCGTGTCACCTCCTAAGCAATTAGGCAGAATTCAATGGAATTTAGGGTACACTTAATATATAAGATACAAGGAAGATTGCTGTCAGTTTTTCAAAGCGCCAAAATTAATTAAATATTGAATTAACTAGAAATTAACAAAAAAATTTTCTTTTCATCTTGAAAGACTCTAATTTATTAAAGCTTACTTTTTATTTTAATTCAACAATGATTTTATTTGGGTTAATTTAATGATCTGATCATGCTTAAAACCAAGAAGCACGATAAGAATTGGGGAATTGTGAACAAAAATTGCTCTAATAAAATAAATTAATAATAAATTAAGGCGGAAATTAGTTATTAATCGTTTTTAAAAATCGTCTAGTTAAATTGATATTTGAATTTTAATTTAAAAAAGGACGCGAAAAGGACAATATGAACTATAACATTTTGAAGAAAAGTAGTTTTATTTAAAAAATATTTTATATAAATGAATTTGAGCAGAGCTGGATGTATCAACAAATTTAATCTAAACGTAAATAGAATTTCTTCAGTTTTCTGTTAATATTGGTCTATTAGGCTGTTTTTTAAAAGTCAATTTTCTGGATGTTCAAATGGGTTGCTGCTTCTGGAAAACCAATTAAATAATGGAAGTAGAATTTAGAAATGAAAAGGATTGAAATTAAAAGAGCCAAAAAGGGAATTTTAAGAATAGAATATGGAAGCGCTGTAAGAAATAAAATCGTGACTGAATAATTTTAACTTAAAAATTATTTTCTAGAAGAACATTAAAATTAATATTTTGATTTCATCATTTTCAAAAATCAAGAAAAGTATTTTTATAATTCAGTATGAAGCTTTATAAATTATTTATTTAATTTTTATATGATTGTATATTAAATATTTTTATTTGGCTTATATGATATAATTATTTATGAATGCAAATTTTTAGTATTAAATTTATATTAGAATTTGTATTAAAGTAAATAAATAAATAAATAAAATCTGTTATATATTTGGCATGGATATGACTGAACAGATATGTTTACTTTTGCTTAGATCGCAGGAAATCTGATGATACAGCGCCCGCTATTCGCAGTCGTAGATAAAACTCAAACAAGCGAGTTAATGCCTTGGCATTCAAACGAGGACTGTTTAGCTGACTCTCTGTAAATAATACAGAGTCACAGAAGGCATTCAAAGCACGGAGACTATATTCTAGGATTCTATAGAAATGGGTGGTGGTTACGTTATCGACTTTCCCGTGTAATTCATTCCTAGAACGTGCTTATTTCAGCCTTTAAAGTAGAAATTATTTTGATGTTTTTATATGGAATGCGTCAAGAGCTAGATTTTCCAAAATTGGAAATTTACATTTATGTTTTAAAGTATTTTAAAAGCTCATATTTACATACATTTATCTTTTAATTCTAGGTAAATTTACCTTCTGCAACATTTCGTTTTCAATGCAAATTTTAAATAAGCACTTCGATAAATTGTATGCGATAATTGAGACAAGAACAGTTTCACCGACATTTTTGATGATGTCCATCCATTTCGTATCGGTTATCTTTATTACATAATTTTTAATGGTTATCTCTATTATAGAACGAGAGGTTATTCTTAGAATTTATTCATTTTGATCAACAATTATAAAACATCTATAAATATAAATAGGCTTTTGATGAAATAAACAATATTCAACTTTTTGAGAATGAAGACAGAAATATGAAGACACTTATTTTAAAGAACTTTAAAATGTCCTTTGAATAATATTATTCTATATTTTTTCAAATCATAGATCAGAAAAGCAGTTTAAAAAATCAATATGAAATTAAAAAATTTTTTCAGAATATACAGATAAAAAAATTAGAAGTTATACTTTGATTAATAAAGCATTTTAATGATTCCAAATTAATATTTTCCCGAAAAAATCCACCTATTTCAGTTTTGCATGCGAAATAAATATATGAGCAAAATTTGTATATTAAGTGAAACAAAAGAATACACAACAGTCTTTTGACAAAAGAATATTTTTTGATCATTAATTCTTTTAGGACTAAATTGATTTCTTCCTTAATACCTATGTATATTTTTTAAATTCAATATAAAATTCACATGTTTGTAACAAAAGCAAAGAACAATTTTTCATTCCATCTTTGTCTCTTTCAAACTCAATTAGAAAGTATAGTACGAAAACAGCAATTCACGGTTTATTTTTCTTTATAGAATTATAGAAAAATAAAGATTTCAGTTTTTATTCATCTTTTGGAAAAACTGAATTTTTCAATAATTAAAAAATAAATGAATATAGAAATGAAATATTTCAGAAGATTTTAAAAAATTTAATGACAAATGGAAGCTTTCGTTTCGAAAGACTTTTATTGGGCCTTTTTTAAATATCGAGAATGATATATAGAGACATCCTACGCTCTGAACTAGTGAATGAATGAAACAAACAATATTTGTTATTCTTTGTAAATTTTCATGCTTTTTAAGTACAGCTTTTATTAATTCTTACCAAAAAAAAAGAGCTCTTTTCATATCAATGAAAAAAAAATAAAATATTTAGCTGAACAGCGTTTCGAATTGAATTAAAAAGTAAAAACCATCCCTTTCTGAATAAGGAGTTTCTTCTATTTAGATAAAAGTCATAGGAAATGTTTAAAAAGTTACCAATGCATGAAATAATATATTTATATTATTTAAATGAATCGAAGTTATTTACTATCATTTATTAAAGGAATTTTATTTCGAACATTAAAACCACATTGATTTTTAAGTACTGCAGTTGAATTTTAAACTACAGAAAGTAACGTTTGAACCTTATTTGATTGATTTATTTAAATGAACTGATATTATTTCTTCTCATCTTTAAAGGAATTTTATTTCGAACATTAAGATCACATTGATTTTTAAGTATTGCAATTGATTTTTAAATTGCTTAGGTTATGATTTAAACTTCATTTCTTTGCCTTTATAAAAAAAATCCCTTTTTAATAGCTTCAAACTATGAAAATTATGCGTCTCATCCTTTTTGGTTTTTATTTTATTATTTGTTTAAATGAAAAAGCATTGAGAAATTTTATTATTATCTATTACGTTTGCAATAGCTAGGACATCAAATCGTGAATTCATTTCCAAATAACCCTCCGATATCTTTATTGTTGAGAAATGAGATAACGAAAGAATACTACTTCTTTCCGGTCCACTTTAGTTCTTTTGTATATTCTTCGACTTCCGCAACAATTTCGCTGTTGCCAAATTGTTCCGAGCCGAGCTGCATTATCTCTTTTGTCAATTATCATAAATATATGTACTTAAGAAGGCGAAAATAACATTAGGTTTTTATTATTGTTGGCTTTGTGAAGAAATAAGCCAATAATATATATATAAGAAATAAATGCCGATACAAGGCATTCTTTAAACGTGAAGACTTTGTTTGAAATATTTTTGATTTTGTTTGCGCATTCAATAAAAGAAAAGTTTAATAATAGAACCTTTTTAAGTACTGAAATTAATAAACTAAAATGTCTAGCATTAGAATTATATTTCTCTTTTTATTTATGGTTTCATCACACTACTTTTACAAGTTAAAAAAATAAAGAAATATTGTTAAATTTTGAACTTAAGAATACACTTAGTTTATTAAAAATCTTGAACTATTAAAGCGTTCTCTTTATAAGAAAAAAATGTACAATATCTCAAAAATAAATGAGTAAAGTAGAATCAAAAATACATTTTTAATGAAGATATTTCAGAATTACCATTTAATACAAAATTTTTGTTCAATTTTCCAGATGCATTTTCAGTTTCTAATCTTTTATAAATGCTTAATTTGCATTTATATTTGAAAAAGGGAAGTGTTTTTGAGACCATAAATTATATTCACGATCTCAATTCGATATTCTATGAAATATGGTTTAGGCTACTTAAGAAAGAGCTTTAGTTCTGCATTCCTAGATTTATACAAATATCAAAATAATTTACAAAAACCTCTTCTTTTTCTCCTCATTTACATTATATTGATGCAATTTTTGTATGATAGAGCTGATGCTCTGGAATGCCTTTCAATAAAAATAAGGATTTTCTTTTTATTCGTAAAAGGATAAATGGAATGCAAATAGACTTTAGAATGTACCTTAATGAATTTTTTCTATCGAAGTAAATGCATGAAATAATAACTCTCCTCTAGCAATATGTATTTTCGAGCCAGTTACATTATCAATCATAAAAAACAACTTTGATTTAAATTTAAGAAAATCAGCGACATACCTTTGACTATTTTTTGCCTTTCTTTATAGGAAATGAATAACTACGATACAGGTCATACTTTCTGAATAAATAAAACAGTAATTTCATTTCAAATGTAAAACAGCTTTGTGGAAGTGAATTTTTTTTAAATCAACCCGTTTTATTCCGAATAAATATTTTAAAAGCTCAAAAACTATCATTGTCGTTACAAATGAATTCAATTTGCATTGTTTTCGAACTATCCATATGCTAAATGGCAAATATTTTAATTTTTTTTCGTTTCTGGATTATTAACATTTTTGTTTGGAATAAATTAAAAAAATAAATATAAAGGTGTTTAGTATTATTTTGAAACATCATTCTAAAACTCTACAAAAAATAGCGAGTTTTCTCTTCTGTATACATTTCGTAAGAATTTATACAACTATATGATTTCAATTACTATTTATCAATATCCAGGTAGTTATAATTAATTCTGATGTATAAAAAAATCAACACTAAAATTTTTTTTGAAATTTTCTTGGAGCTTTGCATTTCATAAACATATTATTTAGGTAAGATCCAGATGACTATTTTAATCAGTCTTTAACTATTTAATCAGATAGAAAGGCTGCCATCAGGTAAAGGAAAATCTGGTTGTGTAATTAATTTTTTATGAAATGTTTTCTTCATTAGCATGATAAAAGCACCGAGAAGAATAAAGCAGAAACAGGTTATTTACGATCTCACACTTGTCGGAAGAAAATTTATTAAACCTTATTTTAAATGAAATTCAGTGAAAAAAAATTATAGGGTTTAGCTAAAAATATTACTTTCAGTAAAATTTTAATCAGATTCCGGTGTGCTTAGAATAAAGGTTTTACAACTCTGTTACCTTATATGTTTTTTTTTTTTTGAGAAAAAGTTTTTGAAAAGAATTAGGCTTTATTATTGTAGTTCTTTTGAATAGTTAGATGAAAAGAGGAAGATTCTTATTTAAAGAATTTTTTTATATTCGCTTATACAAATACTGTTTTTGAAAGATAATTAATCTATTAAAAATTTCTGAATTCAGCTTTTACTAATTAATTAAACTATATTTGTTAAAAAATATCAGTTATCTTTACTTTGTTTATTTGTATCCAATTTTACTTTCAGAACACAAGGCATTTTTCTTTTAAAATGTCAATAATATTTTTTGAATATTTTCATTATATCGTTTTTTATGGAAAAAATTCAACTGTGTAACATACATAATGTATTAAATAATAACTTCCATTTCAAAGGTTTTTATTCATTTTTACTTTTTTAATTTTAATTAGAAATCTTAACGAGAATGAGACATTTTTTAATTATGCGAATTATTTTTCATTTCAAATGGAAACTTCGAAATACTCTTAATAAATTTAATTTGCTTTTTATAAATGTCATATTCATGATTTATTATTTAACAATATTTTAGACTTTCTAGTAAACTATCCATGTATAAACAACTAAATTATACAAGTAACAACATATTTTTACCCTTTATAAATTTGAAAGAGGTAGTTGCATTTTATTTTTATATAAATTTATATTCAATTTTAAATAAAAACAATATCTGTAATAGTTCAACAGAAAAAATTCAGATGAAAAAATTTGTTGAATGACTCTTAATAAATGATTTTGGATTTAAAGATTCAAATAGATAGAAAGATATAAATTCTATGGATGGAAAAAAAATAGATAAAAAACTCAGACTAAAAAGGTACAATCACAAGCATATAGTTCGTTATTTGGTTAAAATTAAAGTCGAAATTGAAAGTAAGTAGGAATCTGTTAGCACTTTATTAACATTTCAATAAAAAAAATTCTTGTCAGTAAAAATAAATAGTTTGGCAAAACCCAACAAGCAAGCTGTTGGTATTATAGCTATACACATAATCTATTTCGTTTCTGGTAGTACAGATATTTCTAAACACCATTAAAATTCATCGAGGTATAAATAACCAAGCAATTTTAAAAGAAAAATAACAAGCAATTTTAGAGTACCGTCTCGATGCTTTAAAAAAATTGGAAATATGAATTTGACTATTATAAGCAATTAATTTTTTTTCGATTGTAAGATTATTTGCTGAAAGCTGTTTTCACTCTGCTTAAAAATATTAACTTATTTCTCTTCTTTAGTACTTTGAGAATTCCTTGTTTCTTTTCACAGTTTTTGAGCATGAATTTTTAACCAAACAATGCATTATTTTTTAAAATTCGAAACAAAGTATGCAGGATTTCATCTAAATTATTAAAAATAATTACATAAAAACACTTCAAAAAGTTTAAATTACTTAATTTCAATTTCATTTAATAAAGCTGAAAGCTGTCTGGAATTCTTGGGGAAAGACATTAAATGCTTTTTATAATCATTATTCATAAAAAAAGAGCTAAATATTATCGTCTATGAAATAGATACTTCACTCTTCCATTTTGTCAAATTATCTATTTGAAATTAACTCGGAGGTAAAAAATGAATGAATAGATACTGTTTTTAAATTGCGTATAAATAGCGACATTCTTTTTTCTTTGCAATCATCCCCCCACACCCACACCAACAGTAAAACAAAATAAATAGCCATTGGATGGATTAGGGGTTATAAAAATGTATTTTAAATAGCGCTTGTGCTTCAATAAACATATTTCATCCTTTAACAACTACTGACAAGTGGTTACTTTTTTAGCAATTAAATCATGAAATTAATTATAGTTTACTTATCTAAAAAAATTATTTACTAGAAGAAAGAAATAACAGATAAAATTAGAGTTTATGTGGCCATAAGTAATTATGCATTTAAAAAGATTTCAAAAATATGAGCGTTATTACTCCATCTAGTTCTGAATATGAGCAAATGAATGAAAATGATCGGTTACCTCAAAAAAATTGAAAATTTTGCATGAACTAGAAGTATATTGGTTACCGTTAAATTGCGCAAATCAAGTAATGTGCAGATTATCTTAATAATCTGCAGGTTAAGAGAAATCGTTAAAGAGCGGAAAATTATTTCCTTTTCATATTTCATACTTAATATTTTAATTATATAAATAATGCACACGTTATTTATTAGACAGACATCAAACAAATGAATGCATGAAATATTTGCTTGAATAACGGAGTTGCATTTTTTAAATATTCAGACAAACAATGCATGACAAATTTTATTCTTCTAATTAAAAAAACATGCTCTACTTTTATTCATAAAATTATAAGTAATCAAAATAATAATCAGCTTTTCCTAAATAAAATATTTTGACAAAATTGTAACATAATAATATTTGTTTACTTATTAATTTGGTGTAACAATAAGACAGTAAATAAAAAAAATTGAGAATTTTTGAAATGTTTTTAGTTTATTGTTAGATATATAATAAATAAAATTAATATAATCATTCAATTAACGCAATATCATTAATTAAAGAGATTTGAAACATTATTATAACTAAAGAAATGAATAAACAAAAATACTAAAATTTTGTTTGTTAATGTAGTCTAAAGATTGGTTATATTTTGATTTTCATAGCAACTGATTTTTACGACAAACATAGACGTTTTAGAAAGTAGAAATAGAAAGAGAAAGGGGAAGAGAAGTGTAAAAAATTTAGAGAAACGTATGAGACAAAAATGTTTTAATGTGAATTTTACTTAAGTAAGATGAAAAAACCTCTTTTTACTGATTATTTTACTAATGAATTCACACTTAAATCAAACGAATTGTAGATTAACTAAATAATGTAAGCATTAATAGATTTAGAAATTTAAAGGTAACATATACATAAAATTTACAACATTTAATTAAAAATATTACTGTTGTTATATAAGTTTAAGCCGATTTGTGAAATTCAAAGGTACGTTAATAAGATAAATTCATAAAAATTTGTGAATATTCCAACTAAACAAAATAATTTTAGAAAATTTTAAAATATTAATTTAATTTTTGATGGTAAGTTATTTTCAAATGCCACTGAATTCCGATAAACTGTTTTATCTCAGAGCTTAAGTGCTGAAACAATATAACGAGCTTAAAGGCTTATACAGGAATGAGATTTGTTTTTTAAGTTTTGCCACCAAGTTTTAAAACAAGAGTAGTGTTGAGATATACCATACACTTAAAGAAAATCTGTTTCACTTGTTTTCAGATAGCCAAAGTTGCTTTCGACTAGTTGAGTTCTTAAAAATATTTAATATGCTTCGACAACTTTCGAAAGTTTAAAGCGCTACATTATGAGGACAGATTAAAAAAATTTGACAATCTTTGCGATAAGATAACTTAATTAAAATAATGATGTCTGCTTGTTCCTGTTCAAAAAAATGTTTCAATAAAATCAGTTTACAGGGCACCACAATCCGCATAATTAAAATAATTGAAATTCACTATCGTTTAACTACACATTGTATCACCATGTTTTGGATATCGAGTTCCTCCCCCCTCAAAATATTCAAGGAATTCCAAAATAAAAGTTTTTGGGTGTATTTGAAGCGCATCACGTCAAGATGTAGTGATTTATTTAAAGCGAAAAGATGCCCAACGTATTCCAAATTTAAACAACTCTACATTTGAACATTTGACACGCATCACGTAAGGGTGAAGAAGTTTCATTAAGGTTAGAAAAATAGAAACTATTTTATTAGTACTGAATTTCTTGCTGAATATCTAGTTTTATTTTTTGGTAGTGCGCCAAATAGTTGTGCGTAGAAAACAAATAACATTATCTGTACTAGAAGTATTTTATTCCATTTCTTTCAATGTTTTTTGTTTCTTAGTGTCTAATAAGAGCTGTAAATCTTGTCTTGTATTTAGCGTATCATGACCAACATTCGATTCTTGAAACAATAAACGTCGCCATAGAATAACCAATTCTTCATTAACGACTATCCTTACCTTACTAGAAGTAATCACATGAGAAAAATAAAAAAAAAAGTCTTAATTCTGATCCTTTTATTATAAATACTGATTTACTAGACTCTACTTAACATAATTTTTAATACGTTCATCTTAGACATCTAAACACTGCTATTTACAGCATATTGATTATTTAAAGTGGGTCGGATTGTTTTTCATTAAGAAGCGAATTGAATTTAGAATTCTTATGAACAAAATTTTATGCCTATGGTTCCGGCAAAACATAAAATCTAGCATTTTAGAAAATGTTTAGTAATTTTTAAGGAAAATATGAGATAATACATCACAATACGTACGCCTTATATGCAATGCCGAACAATAAACTGACAAAATATAAAACATAGCATATAAAAAAGGACATGAACTTTGCTTTGTATAGTTTTCATTTTACATTGCGCTTTCTGAATAAAATATTTTTAATTGAAATTGCTTTTTTTTCTTAAATAACGTTAGTGTTTCTGTGCAATGTAAATTTTTTAAATAAAGGCCCTTTTCCATATTTTGCCTAAATAAAATTTAACATTGTATAGAAAGCCTATGTTTTACGTACAATGTCATGGAAAGATATATAATGTTTATAAATAAGTTTCATATTTCAGAATCTCCTATAAATAATTACACTTTCTATAGAATACAATGACAGTAGCATACATTGCCAATAACATACATATTTTGTTTCATTCCAGTTAAATAATGTATTTTTTACGGAACAAAAATATATTTTTTTAAATTTTTAACGTCGTTTATAGATTAATTTATCCCATTTCTAATGATTTTGTACTTTTGGGAGAGTAATCATCTCAAATTTATTACAAAAGTTTTAATTTATGTTACAGATAGAATAAAATAAAGTGATGAATATACCTCATCGCAAAATCCCTTTCTAAACTTTTAAAGATGCTAAAAACTGGATTGTTTTCTAATTCAGAAGTTAGAAATTCAAATCTAAAAATGTCTAAAGTAATCGAATTTTAAACTTGTGGAAATAAATCTGCATACTTTTATACTTAGACTCCATCAATATCGTATGATTAAGACTTTAATAAATTGTGTTTCAAAGATGAAATAAAGTTTCGGTGTTTCAAATATATTAACAATTCTTCCTCTCTGATATGAAATAAAAGGTAAGTCTAGCTGCGGAAAAAATCCAGAGCAGACAGAATACTATTGGAAAGAGAACTATTTTAAATATGCTGGAAAAAATATAAATGGCCATCGTTGCGAGGAGGAGATTGACGTTTGCATTGCAGCAAATTACAGCTTATACCGTCTACCTGCCTAAATAACGAAATAGTGCAGCAAGATAAATATTTTTATGGAAGAATCCAGAGATTTTTAAACAAATAACAATATCGATCCTATTCCGTCGTCGAATGTTTTTCAATTTGATAATGCAATCTTAACAACAGATTTTAAATATTCATAAATCACGAGGAAGTTTATGGCAATCACTCTTGTCAACAAATTTCCTTACTGCTGAATACTATGCAGAGGAATAATATTTTTCATGAAAAATGCTTTCTTGGTTATAAATAAGAAATCGGGAGAGTTTTTCGATGAGATTTAGTGATGAATGCATATAAATGTAGTATTTTTTGTTGAAATTTCTAATTTGAGGTAAGTTAAGAAATGAGTGTTAATATAAAGAAGCGTAAACTTCATTAAACGGCTGTTAATGCAGTATATTTCGTATAATATTGTTGAAAATGATAGCTTTTGAGCGGAAAGGCAATATCCGTTCAAGCAGTTCGTAGACAAAAGAGCTAAATAAAAGAGTTCTTATCTGGAAGGGAAAAATAAAAGACCTCTTATCCTAGAGAGCTAAATAAAAGAACTGTTATTCGAGAGAGCTGAATGAAAGAGCTTTTTTCGATTAAATTAATGATGACTTATTTCCAGGCAATTCTTATATTTGGGAGATTAAAATACACGATCATCAAAAAATGTAAGTGGAGCAGTATAAAGACTAGGAATTAGGAACTATTATAGGAATGACAATCAAGAAAAAATGAATTTGAAGCTTATTAAATACTCATTTCAAGGAAGAAAGCTGCATAAATCGGATTGCGATTATACGTTATGTTCTTAACACTTTAAATCAACTTTTTGTAAAATTTCAACTGAATTCAAAATATATTTCTGTGACTTTAACTAGCATCAATCTAAGAATATACGAATTAAAATAAAGTTTTTATTTTAATGCTTTCATTTAACTCAACTTGCTTCAGGTTTTCAAAGATGGAATTTTGTAATCGATTTTACATTTGTTTTCCGATGTTGTAGAGTGAAAAACATTTTAGATCAAATGCATTTTTCAATGCCAAAACAATATTTTAAGATCTTTCAGGAATTTATTATCAGAGTTAAGCGCTTAATTTTTAGTTTAATGTTTTAAAAAAGGCGCTTTTTGAGATTGAATTCGGGAAAAATTGCAATTCAATATTTCACAATATTTATTATGAGGAATAAATATATTAAAACAAAATAGTAGAAAATATTTTTCAAAAATTTGTTATGAATGCAATCAAACTAATAATTTACTTAGAGAATAGATTTATATCAGCACTTCATGCTTTTACGATTTTTGCTTTGATCCCCAGATTTTTTTTACAAAAAAATATTTCCTTTAAAAAAATCTGATAAAAGCATTGAATGCCTTTGAAACCTTTTTTTTTATTTTTTTATTTAGTTTGTCTATAAACGGGATAGATATAAATTGATAGAAATAAATTAAGAAAGAAAATGAACATAATTTAAAATTTTTCTTAGAAAATCTGTAAACGCGTGGCGTTTAGGGTGTTGTGAAATACAGAATAAAAAAATCATAAAATTTTGCAGAAATTGTCATAAATAACGTATTATAGTTCCTTATCAGTTCCACAATTTGTTTCAAAGATTAAAAAAACATCGGTTAGAAAGTTAAAAACTTTGCAATGAGATCATTTTGGGCCACAATCAACTACAGATACCTCCTATTAAAACATAGAATTCAGAGGTTTGCCACTTAAAAATAAATATATCCTAAATTTAAAGGTTATTTAATAGTTTTATACAATTCATGGTACTTCAAAGACAAAAGAGCAAAGCCAAATGCTTAAGCTTTTCTTTTTATAATTTTTTTGGATTATGTCTTCACAGTTTTGTTATTTTTCTCTTTACTATTTTAACCTTTGTTCAATTTAAACTATATTCTCAATTAATATTCGATCTTTGAACATTTAAAAATATTTATTAAATATATTGTTTCCGAAATTTGCTCTCCTAAATGTTTACATAAGAAACAGGTAAATATATCCAAAGGTTTTTAATACACAATTAATGATTTCCATTTTAGATACTTAATTGTAATTAAGCTTAAGAAAGGTAATCAAAAATAGTGTACATGCTTCAATTGTATGCACCAAAATTGGAATCCACAAATCATTGAGCTTAATCATTCAGTAAAGCTTAAGAAAGGTTATAAAAAATAATATAAATGTTTCAACTGTATGCTCCAAAATTGGAATACACTAGTCATTGAGAAATTGCATTCGTTCATGGACGGCTTTTTTAATGCCTTTCTACGAAAATAAATAAGATCACTGAGTCCGATTTCCAATACTAGGGGAAATTTCGTCTCCGTTATATTTTCCTCAAATGCGTCTTAGTATATTATACCTTAGTAAATAAGGAGCGGCAAGTGAAACTCGGCATTTCTTAGAATGAATTGAATAACCACAACTTTGTCTATCAGGAAGTGAAGCAATCTTATTATGTATTAGAAGCATGAATGGGAGGAAAAAGACTACGTCAGTAAAGGTAAAATTAAGTAAAGTAACAAAACATGCTGATAAACTTTTAGAGAAAACCGGCGAAATTGCATATTCTAACTTATCTTTCTTTGTCCATGTCAGGAAGGCGATCATATATCTGGACTTGAGAGGAAATGTGTTGTTTGTGGATAAAGGTCTTCCGTCTTCGAGATTCAAAGGATACTTACCTTAAGAAATATCTCTGTTTCTTACATGATAAAAGAGCAAAATATATAATTTTATCTATATTCTGGCCAATTTATTATTAATGGATGGGAAACTGCATTATATATTGTTTTCAAAGTACGGTAAACAAGTCTAGAACAATGAACTTTCTAGAAGGTATAACTAATATTTTTCGATTCTCATATTAATTTCTTAAGTTAAATATGTTTATACATATGCCTTCTTAAAATTCCCGTCATCAAATATTCTTAAGTTTATGGAGATTTGATTAAAATACAAAACCTTTTATTGAATTTAAAAGATAATTTACCAGATCGTAAAGCTAAATAAAAATAATTTGGGTGCTCAGGAGAAGTGTGTAATGAAATAAATTGAAATATATTATAAATGAAAAGTTTTGAAAATGATCACAAATTAAACAGGAAAAAAAGCCACTGAATTATGGCGTTAAGTATTTCCCCCAAACTTTGAATTCAATCGGTACAAATTTAAAAGGAAAATTAACAAAGCAAGTAAAAAACTTATCTAAGTAATCTGTTAATTTAAGGCAAAATTTTACGATAATTATGGCCTAATGAGATCTGGGATCGGAAGATAGCGGTATCTGGACTCCATTCCACTGTAGTTCATCGTGTTTATAATTCTGGCGAACATTTAATGAATGTGTCACCGTAAGTCAAACGCCTTAAAGTAAATGGTAACGAGGAAGTTTACAGAATAGGCACCGTTACCTTTCACGCCATCTGCTCCAAAGTTCAAAACTAAGAGGTTTGTTACGAAACAGAAAGATCTAACTAAAAAAATTCAAATATATATAAGTATACCTTCTCTAACTAGATTATTGCTCATTTTCAATTCTTATGCTGATTGAAAGCATTTCAACAACATATGAAGACTTTGAATTCTGACCTTAGAGTCTTCAAAATAATTTTCAGATTTATTTCCTAAGCCAAATCAGTACTTTCGCGAATGAATAAAGATTATTTTATAGAATTGAGACTTTATTTATAGTGATGCATCGGACACAAAATTTATTTCATTTAATATCTATGTTTTAGTTCATGTTATGCTTACAAATAGTGAAAGAATTTAATTCGCAATATTCTTCGGAATTTATTTTTTGGAATATAGAAAACTATTATTTATCTGATGAATGAATAAAGTGTTAGAGACTGAAATAAAAAAAGAATTAAATATGATATATTCTGATGGGTCTATCGTAATTTTCAGAACTTTTTGAAGCGGTTATTTGCATTCAGCGTCTCGAAACTGCATCTTTAATTATTTACAGATTTCTTGGGACATTTTGTTTCGGTTTATGTCAATATATGGCTTCTCGAGTATTTTTTTGATATATGGTCAATAATTCAATCTTTGAAATTATACCATTAATCCCGTTTTGTTTATATTCGTTTTGCTAATTTGTTTCGAACAGTCACAATTAGCCATATTTTAGCTCAAAACATCGATGATTTTTAAAAACAGGAGGATAAAGTAAAATTGTCCAGTTTGAAACAAGGAGAAATAAAATGACAATTCGTCGTTCTTTCATCTTGTACCGGGAGTTAGTAATTTTTTATTATATTAGAAAGATTTTCGGTAAAGACAAAAAAAAAATTCATTTGCTTGTCCACCCATTACCAATGATTATTTTACATAATTAAATTAAATTAATAATTATATTAAATTAAATTTTCTGTAAAGGAGAATAATATTAAAAGAAAAGAGACTGACTGTATGGAAGGAAGTGTTTGTATGTGCATGGGCGTATCTGCGTTATCCATATAAATCAATATCGCCTCTACAGAAATGAAATCCAGAAAACAGATAATCATGGCGTTCAGTGTACACCACGAAGTCATTATTTTCAAATTTTAATGTAGAAAATTTTTTATTTAATTTTTTAAAGTTGTTTTGTGTAATTGTTCGCACTTATGTTTCCTTATTATCGTTTTAGAAATTGTAAAAAAAAAAGAAACGGAAATTATAGCGGAGAAAAAACAAAATTGTTGTAAAGAAGTTTGTTTTGCACTTCGTAATTAATTTACTAAAATACGTGAAATTTTTGCAAAATAGTAATTTTTTAATTAAAATTTTAAGAATAACAGCCACAATTCCTGCATCCGACATTCTAATTCCGTTAACTTTTTCACATTTTTTGTGGTCTTTAGTCAAACGTTTGTCTCTGATTTAAATCAAAAACGATAAAAATTTATTTCCAAATTTTTTATAATTATTATTTTCCTGATAAATTCAATGATTTTCTTCGATGATTTATGCCAAACAAGTGAATCTACTGACGTAAATTTTACTTGTTCGTTGATTTCATGAGGAGTTAAATTAAGAAATCTATTATTGTGATAGTGATTTAAATATATATTTGAATTCTATTGGCATCATTTACATCAAACTTTCTAATTTCATCATCGTTGTCGTCTCTCTCTTTTTAACATTTCATTTTCATTTATTTGTTCCGAATTTTATCGTCTGTAATTCAGCAGGCGATATCATTGTCATAAATAAACGAACAAAAAAAGTCATCATTATTATTTTTAATTAGGTTTCATGCTTTTATTTTATGCTATTGTAATTCTGTTTTTATTGACATTTGTTATGTCACGGTCAATAGTATATTGCTGTTGTTAATATTAATATATACATGAGTATTATCAAAAGAATTCATTGTAAATCGTCACTCATTCTATAAACATTTCTTCAAAAGCAGCAATTACACAAGCCAATTCATACTAAGAGAATATACTAAGGAAGGAAAACAAAACCGTCTTTGATTTTACTTTTTTAGCATCTCTATAAGTAAATATTAATTTTTAATTTTAACATTGTAATAAGAATGTTAAGGTTTCATTCGAGAAAAAAAAAGGAAAAAAAATGCAAATGAAATCTGTTCAGTATCCTTAATTTAGATGCATACTAAAAGCCCAGTGACAGAGTGGTAATGCTTCCAACGCACAGTTCTGAGGTTCGATCCTCAGTCTGTGCAAGGTCGACTAAGCCTTTCATACCTTCAGTGAGTCAATAAAATGAGGACCAGGCATGCTTGGAAACTAAATACCGGGGATTCCGCGTTATGCTAACCACCTAACCGAGACAAGAAAGCAAATATGGGCACTATAGGCTTGGTCCACACGAGCTGTCATGCCACTGAGTTTGGCTTAGTTAGATATATATTGAATTTCAAATATCACTCTCGTTAATAATTCATTGAAAGGCTTGAGAAGATTTTATATATTTTTGCAACACTTTACTTTTCAGTTTCTCGAGTGAGTGCATTTCTGCTGACTAAAAGTATAATACAGAGAGAGGGAGAAAGCGAGAGAGAGGGATAAGAAAAGATTTCAACTACAGAGTTATTAGAAATTCGTCCACAATGAGCTAAAGCCAACTGAAATTGCAAGTTAGGAAGCATTTTATGTATATTATAACTTATTATTCGGCTTTATTACCAGATTTGTCGGATTTGACATCAAAACTCCTTTCGTTTGTTTGCTTCGTGCATAGCTTGTACCACATCTCATCATGGCATTAAAATTAAAATTTATAACACTGTTTGTAATATTCAACTTTTAAAAAAGATTGAAAGATTGATTAAGATTGAAAATTTAAAATATGATTTTTTTCTAAACCAATAACTATAGATTTTTTAATTTTTTAAATAAAAAAAGTATTTTTTAAAGCACCCCGTTTCAGCAATTAAAAAAATCTAGTAACTAATACTACAATTTGGGTGTGATTAAATCTTCCATAAAATGTATCACTTTTAATGTAATTTTAGCCAACAAAGTTATTATAATGGTTGGCTAGTAGAATCAATGTCATGCTAGTGCTTTTTCAATCACCACAAATTTGTCTGATAAATAGACTAAGAAACGAAATAAAAATAATTAAACAAAATCGACTGGGATCGTGTACATTTATTATTATCAGAGAGTACATCTTACAACAGTCGTTCAGCATAAATAATTTAAAGCATAATAATTAAAAATTATTTGAATGAATTCAAGAATCTTCACCTGTAGGTATAAAAAAAGTCAAAGAAAAAGACACTTGCACTGAATAAAGGCAAAAATATTCTCCTGTTGCGATACAAAGGTAAATACAGAGACAATGGTACTGAATAAACGCAAAAATATCCTCCTGCTGCGATACAAAAGGCAAAGACAGTGGTACTAAATAAATGTAAAAACAATCTCCTGTTGCAGTACAAGAGGTAAGGACAAAGAAACTTGTACTCAATAAATACAAAATTCTTGAATTGTTTATATGAAAATGTACTTTTACTAACCTCAACAATATTCCTTGGATTTAGAACCATAAATTTCTATTCAAGTTTCAATGAAAGTTAGTTATTATTTTTATATGAAAATTGATATAACAAGAATGAATTGCTTTTATGAAATTAAGTTAACAAAAACTATTTTAAAATATAAAGAAAAAAAGTAAATATGTCTTTAATAGACGTGATTAATGGAATTTTATATTAAACTGGCAGAATATTCTAGAGTTTATTCTAGAAAAAATTAAGTTTTTCCAAATAACTATTCCACGGTGATGTTAAACTAAATCTGCGCAGTCATCTGTTCGTTGACAACCTTTAACTCATAAATTATATTTAAAATTAAATTCAAGAATAAATAAGTTAGTTCATTCTTGAAAGATTCCCGAAACAAACAAAAAAGAGTAAATAAATTTGAAATATGTCATATAAATTCCGTTTTTTCTTATTCTTAATAACCATTTAAAACATCCATCCTCAGATTATTTAGATCGATTAAGCAATTTACAAACACCTTTTGTCATTCGACTAGCCAACTGAAATAAAAGAAAAATGTCTTTGGATTTCCCTCTGCATCAGCAGGAAATAATTCTTTAAGAGCAATGCAAAGTGGCCCTTTTATTTTTTATTCGTTCGTCCGTTGAACTGTAAGGCTTCATACAGTGAAATTAGGAATTGGAAGAAAACTTTCCACATCTATCTTTCCAGTATTCCACTAAGGTGCCTACTTTTATTTGCGAAGAATGCCCCGCGGGCCCAAACGGACTGCTTTCTTTCTCCTCAAGTAAATTGCAAACTCTTCAAGTGCAAATACTTTTCTTTCCTCAGAATTTAGAGTTCTACCGAACTCAAATCTGAATGACAGGAACGAATAAATATAATCGAACCATTGAAATTTCTGGGTAAGATTCAACCTCGGAAATTTCTCGTTCAACTTAAAATTCTAAAAGACTCTGAAAATAATCTTAACTTATCCATTGAAACGTGTTTACATTTATTGAAATAAATTCACCTTTCGATCTCAAAAACATCCTTTCATTCTTTTTTGAAATATCACGATTATTCTCTGACATTTCCGCAGAAATGTAAATGCCAAGATTTTTGAGTGTTAAATTTACTCTATTGCAAGCTAAATGATAAATACAGATGTGAAGCATTTCCCCTTCTTCTACAGGGCTCAGTTCCTGATGTCCATTCATTTAAAACTCTCAGGAAAATGAAAGTCAATACCTAAATAACATTTCGAATTAATGTTCGTGTTTTCATTTCATTTTGATTTACAAATAGTCCACCACAATAGCGTGTGGCTCCACAATGTCATGCCGGGGTAAGAATTTAATTTTGCTATAAGCTAAATACCAAATAGAATTTCAACAGATCTTTGATGCACCCTATGAAAGCACGAAATATGTGTTAATGATTTTTAACATTAAAAAAATTACTGTTTTAGATCTTATAGTGAAACCCGTTAAGTGAAATCTACATACAAATTTAAGGCGTTTTATTCGTAAAACTGCAATAGTCAGAGAAATTTCGTTATGTTGATTAAAGACTGTATGTTGTTATGTTAATATAAGAATGTTGTTGAATGCTGAATGCTCCTTATGTTGATTAAACTTAATAAGTCACATTCAGTTTTGTTTCTCATCAACTAGCGCTTCCCATTCTTCTTATTACTTTTTCAATTTTATGGAAGCGAGAAAATATTTTGAAAGAAAGTAGAATAGCGATTTTTTCCCATCGATAAGCATACAAATAAACCACACACACACACACACACACACACACACACACACACACACACACACACACACACACACACACACAATATGTATTGAACCATTTTAATAAACTTTGTCATCTGATTCCACATTTGGATTGCTCCAACATTCACAATGTCATAAATTCAAATATATTTCAAAATATTATTCAAAATTTATTATTGCCCTTTTTTCATGTTGCACTTGTTATAAAGTGGAAAAGGGTTTCATGTAAAATTACTCAGGAAAATGTTTTCCCCTAGGTATCCAGACAAGAACGATAAGACTAATTACTAAACATGATGAAATAAAATTAGTCTTACCTAGTAAAATAGTTAGCATGCTTTAACGTTGTTAAACGAATTCTTCAGAGTGAGGATGAAGAGCTTCAAGATTTAACTGATTCACTCACGAAAATTTTAATAGCAAATAATTCGAAGTCTGTAATTAATTAAATGTACAAATCGAGGAAAAGAAAAATTTTGCTTGGGTATCTTTTTAAACAATTCTATATCTAAATTCATTTTGATTGATTTATAACAGAAAAATAGTTTTTTCTGGATGTTATTTAAAATTGTTTAAAAGTATTCAATGATTCTGGCAAATTAGAACATTTTTTTCACTTCGAATCAATTTATATAAAAATACATTGAGTAAATTAAAATGTATTGCTGACAAATTTTAGATAACTGCTCTTGTTAGTACATAGTTTTATAATATATGATTCTTTTCTAGGCGCAAATGCTCTTTTGCACAGATATTCTTTTTTTATCGTTGTTCTTTAAAATAGAGGGCATTCTCAAGATACGATTGAAGATTTCTGGATTCAGGAATAGTAAACAGGTTCGCAATTGGTCCATGATTTGGAAGTAGATTCTTTATTCATGAAGAACGGAATTTGGGAGAAGAAACTTTTCCTTTCCTATCTAAGATTAAGGTTGAGAATCTTTTACAAGTGGGCTTTGCATTGCACTTCGAAATTGTGGTAACAGGGTGAAAAAAGGATAGGATCGCGTAAACACTGTTTAATAGAATTAGAATGTGTACATACTGCTTCCTCCTTACTTATAATATTAGTTAATTCGTTTCATTCTATATATAAGACAATAATAGATTAATTGTACTATGAGAGTTTTAATGGCAGGGAAAATAACTAATTAGATCTATTTATACAAACTCTTATTTTTATTAGTTTTCAATTATTTATAACATTTAACAAAAGCCTAATTTAAGCTTTTCAGAAGCCTTCAAACCACTCATTTCTGCATTCAGCTGATTGAAAGCATTTCTATAAATCTTATTTTTTAAATAAATATTATACTACCCATAATTGAAGAATAAAAAAAGAGTGCAATTTATGTAATTATTAGCATGAGAGTTTCACTCTAATTGGTTGACTAAAATATTTTCGAATAAAAGAGAAGTTTTAAACCTAAATAAACATTTTTCACAATTTTGAGTCAATTTTCATTAAATGTTGAACCATTTCAAAAATTTGTTTTCTTTTTTGTTAGAAACATATTTTTAGCTAATTATTTAAATGTTAAGAAAATATTAAATATAAAGATAAAATTTGGCATAAGATGGGAATACTTTGGGAATTCTAGTTATCAAAACTTTAAGTACGTAAATTGGAATACATCTAGCAAACTAATATATATTTAAATAACTCCAATTCGCTCCTAAATGCCTTTAATAAAAAGGAAAAATTCTTTAGAAAAATTTCGAAACTTTATTTTATTTTTCTATTTGGTGGGAAAAAATAATAGTAAGGTTTATAAATAAAGAATAATAGTATAAAGAGAAAAAAAAGGAAGGAAGGAAAAGTTTTGGTTGCCAAAATTTGGAACCTTAAAATAATTCAATATATTAGTAAAAATTATAGACCTACTTTTCTTTCAAATTATTTAATCAAGTTTCAAATTGTTTGCTGAATAGAAATGACATCAATAATTTAATTCTTGTTGAGTTGCATTGCTTCCAGTTTTTCTCTTAAGATTTTCAAATTTCAATAGCATTCAACTTTGAAATGAGTAAAAGATACTTTGTGTAAAAAAAGATACAGTATTTGAGTTCAGAAATTATACTATTAGAAAAATAAAATATTACATCACAATGATTTTTTAATTTTACTATTTTACAGTGGATTGCAAAATTAAGAATGCATAAACATATCATTCAAACTTTGTCATTAATGAATGCTTCATTTGCAATTTTATTTTCCTTGTTGAATGCTAATTTATGCTCATTAAAATGATTTTTGAATAACATAACGAATGCTAAACAAGCCTTGCTGTAGAATAATTTTATTTGTTTTTTTGCCAACGCTAAAGTAGAATAGGATCCTATTCTATCAAAACAATTTTGCGATCGTCATAACTGCATATATATCTCTATTAAAGAATAATTTTATTGGATATTTCAAAAGTACATATTGGAGTAGTAAGCCCTCACTCGCAACAGATATCGACGTAGAAACACATCACTCAAGATGGTTCATTCTAAAGGAAGGTTAACAGATTTTTGACCCGACAGGAATTCGGATTCCTGTGAAAGGGCATCACATATTGGATAATTGGGCCAAAAATGTAACGAAATATTGCTCATATCATAGATCAAAGTAACTACTAATCGTATCGGCGTGTAATTAATCTACTGGAATTAAAATTTCAGATGTTTAGTTTTAAGCTGAAGTATCTTTTATCGAAAAATTATACTAACACAAATTAATCAGTCACTGATGAAGTTTGAAATCAATGATCTTTTATTAGACTTCCACATTTTTTTTATTTACAATTAATTTAAATGCATAAAGTTTACATAAATGGATATATTTAAAGGGTGTATTTTTAATTAATTTCTAATAAAACAAATTATTGTTTTTTGAATAAAACTACTATTAAGTAAAGGAATATACCATTTACTATTGTTGCCAAGGGCAAAAAAAAATATCTGATTCCATATTACTTGAAAAGTAAGGCAATATATTCCTCTTTAAAAGCCTTGTTTATCTTTTACAAATTTAAATAATTTAAATATTTCATTGATAGATTATTTTACAGCACATTAAAGTTTAAAAGATTTAGAATTTGTAAATTTTAATTAACAAAATTTGAAAGTCCGTGTTATATGAATGTTTATCTGAGTGCTTCCCTTCAAAATCGTGGTTGAAGTTCTTGAATTAAAATTTGTCGTTTATGTACTACAAATTTTAGAACTTGTCTTAGTCTTGAAATCAATAACTATAAATGTCAAATGTATTTTTATTGATTTAAAAAAATGGGGCAAATATTCTTCGCTAAACTTGATTAATGCCAAATGTCTAACGCAAAATGTCAAATGTGAAGAATATTCTAGCATTTTTTTCCAGTTGGATTTATTATAGATAGAACATTGAACAATATATAATCTTAATAGGTCTCTCCAGTTGAAAAACGATCTGACTAGAAAGTATGGAAAATCATATTACTTTTGAGAAATTATTTATTTTTACTTGTGATGGATTCTTTGATCAATTTTTATGTTTCACGACAAGTCGTTCCAAAATGTTCAATTTTTTCTCAAACATTCATCTCTCTTTGTGATATTATATTATAGCTTTTTTTTGAATTTAATTGACTTATGTTTAATGCAGCTCAGTCAAATAATGCCCTTAGTGCCATAAACTACAAATAAGCCAAACTGAATCTACATGTTGTAAAATTCTAGAATGCTTTTTAGATCTTTCATGATTTCTTTTTTTCACACCAAGTGAAAACGTATCTGTTAGAAATCGAAAAAAAATTACAGAACATATATTGCTACAGAAAGACGTAGAAAAGTTTTAAAATGAAGATTTAAATATTTTAAAATTGTCCCTAAACGATGCATTCTAATTCTTTCAATTTCAGTGGGTTTCTAAAATGCTTTTAAAGATTCTATTCCATTTTATTTCAAAGAAGTATTCTCTATAGCTCTCCGTTTGATGCTCTGTTATATGTGAATCTCTACTATTTTCCTTCTGAGTATTTCTTGGAATCGGTGATAGTTCAGTCAACCGATAAAAGTCTCAAGAGACATTATTATAGCTCTGTTCGATGATGCATATTTTTTACAACTAGTTTGCAATGAAGCGTTTGCTTTTGAATTCAACCAGTATCTGCCTTTCGTATATTCAGCGTAGTTTTCTTTTATATTCTACTTCAGAATTATAGCATTTTTATCTTTAATTTTAAAGATACATATGCACTGTTTCTTTGCTTTTCCTATTCACTATGCACGTGAAAACATCTCAGCTCTGGGGAGATCTTGAAGCTAGAGTTAAAATAAATGTTTAATGTATATTACTATTAGAAGAGTATGAAAGCAGTTTTTGAATAGCAAGAATTCTGTCTACAAAAAGGCAAAAGCATTATGATTATTGTCAGTAAATGTTTTATATAAGATTCAAATTAACCATTCACAATGACTTTTCAATGAACAAAATAGTTTACGGTTTTTAATAATTTGTAAGATATTTCAGATATTTATCTGAATCTGTTTTAAAGCAATTATTTCTTTAGAATTTACCCAATCGATTGGTTTAAACAATTCTTTTTTTTAAATAACAGACAACTGTGTGCGGCTCTTTATATTATTAATGATTAAAAATGTAAATGTTTCAACGGTTTTTGTTGATTATTGGGTTCTTTCTAGAGTATAGAATATAGCTACAAATCACATGCTATTTAATTATTTTAAATTCTTCCATAACTCTGCTTTCATACTTGATGACATGTTTGTTAAGTCATTTTGATAAACAGTAGAATTCAAATACAGATTAAAATGTCGTTTCAAGAGAGGCATTCGAAATTTTGTTGTCTCTTTTTTATTAATTAGAAAACCGTTTGAATTGCTTCTGAAGGCAATTTAACATAATTAAACTGAACATGAAAGGAGATAAAGATTTAAAAGGTCAAGTACTATGAAATTAAAAGTTTTCAGCCCAAATTTTTAAGCTTAGGTGTAAACATTTAGAGTTATGCACTAATTTAATAATATTCGCTTGTTTACAAAACACATTTCCTTACATATTTTATAATTTTGGGCTTAGTAACTATAGATTGTTTTTGAATCTCATTTCTTTTTTTTTCAACAACAGCTTTTTGAAATGAAGAGCCATAATGAAATAAAATATGAAGTATATCTGAGTTTAATTTTTTTAGTTATATTTATATCTAACAATGTTCAGTGACCATTTGCTAATTTCTAAATTACTTAAGGTAAGCATCTAATTCCAAATGGAAAAGGTGATAATAAATAACACAGTTACAGAGGTGATTCTTTTTTTACTGAGCCTGTACCTCTATTAATGAAATATCCTATATAAGTTGAAAACTATTACGTTTGATATTATTTATATACAAACAGGAGAAAGGATTAAAAAAATATATAGTTTTAAACATTTCATAAAAAAATTCTTTATTAAAGATATTGAGGCGGTATTTTGTAAGGTCTGGACTTTCAGGTGGAAGCGTTTCTGTTTCTAAACCCGATTCCAGCTAAGATCCACCGTGTATGTTTTCCTGGTACATACTAAATATATTTTCGAGTTGTAAATAACTTCCAGTTGGTGCAGTGCGAAGAAGTATATTGGGAATTATTATTGTAGGGAAGATAAGTCTACACTTGGTAAATCGGCGTCTACAGCTGTCAAAAATTGTGATATTTGTCGCAAGAGAGTCCTCATGTTACTTCAAAACGAGATGTAAGCATAACTAAATTAAACTAAAGAGATTTTGATGAACGCTACGACCCTTTGGTTATGTCAATTAAATCATAAACGTATAACAAGATTGCTTGAGAGTATATATTAGGCTATAAGGATGTGTAAATTCCAAAATTCCAAAATTAGAGAATTTCAGATAATGTATTTATCTCTCCAAATATGAGTATTTTTATATCTCCATTAGTTGCAATATAATAAGCCCAAATGCTTCTAAAAATAAAAGATCCATGATTTATATCGGATGCCGCTATTATAAATAATTATAAATACACTAACCAGTGGAATTCTTGAAAGTTCAAACATGTGCAAACCACAAGGAATGCAACAGCTGTAAGTTGACAGCAATTTGTATATCATCTTTCTTGTGATTCCATAAATATCTTATCTTTTCATAACAAAAATTGTAAGATTACTTTTGCTATCCTCTTAATTCATACAAAAACTAATGCCTTCAATCTAATTCTGATGAAATTCTCTTGCTAAAAAATTGGCGAAAGGAAACATCAATAAAAGGTAAATACGCATTTAACAAAAAATTTCATTGAGATGAGGAAATGTTCGTTCATTCATTTCTTTCCAGTTTCGTTGACATGTAGATTCACGAGAAAAAGAGCTATAAATAGCTGATAGCACATAACAATATCGGTAAGTTTTCTGAAAATGTCTCTCGTATAGTTCCGGTTTCTTCTTAATTAAATCTTCTTTCCTGCTTATCAGTGGAAAGAGTGAAACTGAGTGAGCGTGGTTTTATTTCCTGTCTTGCCCATCTGTTAACTTTCTTGAAATTGATTTCAACTTTTCTTGAAGATTTTCTTCAAGAATATTAGATTCCAGTGATTGAGATTCCTGGAATTGTTTCTTAAATTGAACACTCCTCCTTAAATGACATTTACAAAAGTCAATGATTGTGATTCGATTTTTATTTAATTAACTTATACTTTTAACATTGGTATTTGGAAATAAAATAAAGAAAGGATGACGCAATTTATCCAAACTTTATACATTTTATTGATAGAAGTTGTACAATCAAATGAAGAAAAAAATTAAGATTTATTGCTAGGTAGTAAGACTTTCTATTAAAATATAATCTTTTATACAAACTTATTTGATAAGCTTAAGAGCTCCTCTTAATGTGTGCGCTATTCATTGAATCATGATTTTAATCAAAAGTTTCTGAAGTTGACAATATGGCGAAAACTTGATGATTTTCGATAACACACTTGTATAGGAAACTTAACAATTTGTCCACTGATATATGAAAACGGCAAATAGAATAAGCAAGATGGATAAAACTCTGTTTATTGATTTTATCATTAGAATTGTAGCTCTATGTCAAAGATACTAAATATGTAAGCAGCTATTTTAGTGTTATGTAAATGCAATAATATGAAAGTGATAAAATGTTAATTTTCAATATTTTATTATTAAACTACAATTATAAACCAGGGTCTAATTTTAGATCAAGCCTGAGGAAGGGTAGACTCTTTGTCTATTGGTTTATTTATGTTTATGCAAATTTTTAGCTACATAAATAAAATTTAATACGTAGTCTTGATAATTATATAGTAGATATATATCACAATTTTGGTGAAATTGATCAATAAGATTTTATCCAATTGATTACTTGATTCACTCTCTAATGGGATGGAGCTCAACACAAAAAGGCGTTATATGGCATAAGCAAACGAAAAACTAGATGGGAGAGTAGTTTGATTTTTTTATTTCCCAACTATGGTTATTTTATTAATAGAAAATAGATAAATTAATGATAATATTAGGAAAACATTTGCAGCGTAACGATGTAACAATGTACATTCTAAGGTATTCCCTTTCAAAAAGAAATTAATTTCATCCATAGAAAAAGTTTAAATTACGTTCAGGCCAAAATTATTCCACTGTCCACTTATATATATTCTTCTAATAGAAATATTATATATATATATATATATATATATATATATATATATATATATGCTTTCAGCCTGTACATATTCATTTGATATTTTTTGTTATTTACATACTTAAAAATAAGCTTCATATTGTTGCTTTTTATTAATCGTGGAAAAATCAAATTATGCTAAATCAGTTTGCCAACCAAATATTTATTTTCCTATACATGTTTGTTCAAATAATTTGATTCCAGACCTTGGGTGTAAGGCCTATACTTTGCTATTTAAGAGATATTTAATTCTTGAAACATATACAAAAATAATTAATTAATCTCTGAGAGCATAGCAAAGTGTGTAATTACTGTAAATAAAAATATTTCATTTACAGTAGGTCTTGCGCAATAAAAAATGAATGTCCTTTTTCATGAAGCCTTTATTTCAAATGTTTTACATTATTTTACTTCATAAAAATTTGACCGAGTTGTTGTGATTACGCTTTAACATTATTTTATTTTTAAGAACAGTTTCTACAGGATTTATTTCGATTATAATTGAATGAAGCCGTTTTACTTTCATAGCAATTTGAAACAAATCATAGCGCAATATTGAAGAAATAAAACACCACTAAACATTTCTAGCAATAAGAAAATCTAATGTTTTAATTTGTTCAATAAAACTCTTTTGACATGGATTATGAAACAATGAAAACTAAATGAATTGGCGAAGATATCTTAGTAATTCATATAACAAGGAGAATATTTTAACATCGTAAGAAAAGTTTTTGGTCATTAAAAATGTTCCAGTCAAGTAAAAAAAAAATACTGTTAAATGAAATCTGTCTTACAAGACTAATAGGTCTTCATACAGGAGCTAAAGTTACTAACGACATGATTCTATAGGATCCTTAATGCAAAAGTTTAAAGAAGCATATTCCTAAGATTCTAGACAGAGAAATTCTTGTTTTTTTATTAAACTGCTAATCAAGTTATCTCATTCAGACTATCCACTAGATCTGAATTCTCCAATTTAATTCAATTTTGAGAGATAAATCTGAGAAATCTCCTTTTGAGAAAAAGTTTTCAGAGCAAACTTTTATTTTATTGATACTTTTTCAAAATGAAAAGAGGACGAAGAATCAAGAACAAAATCTTTCTTTAATGAGTAATTGCTAATCACCAAACGGAAAAAGATTTCACCAATTTTCAAAACTTTAAACCAAGAGAAATATTCTGAACAATTACTATACACTTATCGAAATTATAATTATTGTTTTCTAAATTAAAATATTTACTAAATTATCATAGTTTATTATTATTATTATATATTATATTATTCTTTTATTAATATATATAGTTTATTATTATAAATGTTATTTATTAATTTACTTATTACGAAAGTGTATTTCTTTTTAAAAAATTAGAAAAATAGAAGATAAATGCATTTCGCAGAATTAAGGAAATGCAGTTTTAATTTCCGTCATATTTTTGAAGAGCCAATTAGTAATGAACAATTTCATTTAATGAATCAATTACTTATAATTAGTTATTAATTATTTAATCAATTTATTATTTTTTATCCTTCAATATTATCACATTAAATATATCTTAGAACACCAAACAATACATTTTGAAATTAATAAATTTAATTTTGAATGAAAATTCTTTATTTTGTTCTTAGAAAATAATGCAAACTCAGAGAAAAATACGATTGAAATAGTAAATGAGTCTGATTAATCATTCCAACTTTAGATAGCAAAATTTATTTCTTTAGACAATGTGCTAATTAAGTTATTCAACTATTTATTCGTCAATATGAAAACATTATTTACACGAATCTTTAAGGATAAAAGTCCTCCTGTAATTTGTAAAATCGCATTTGTCGTGAAAATTATTTAGTCAGTCATAACAAATGCAAATATAATGTATGATGGTTATTTCAATCTAATTTTCAACACTTACATTAGTATTTTTAGGTAATTTGTTAAAAATTTTAAATCGTAATCTACATTTTGATGTTAATAATTTCAAGGAAGTTCCTATTAACATAAATAATTTTGAAGAGAAAACTTATTGTCTAAAAACCATAATATAATAATTTATATTCTGAAAAAAGAATATTTTAAAACGTCTAGTAGTTTTTCATTTCAGCATTAAAAAATCATTCATAACAGTATATACATATAATGTGACACATTCTCATGTATACATGCATTCGTATTTGTCATTTCAGAATAAAATATTAAAAAGTGTATAGTTGAATAATTTGTAATTTTTGTTTGGTAAATATATTTACCATGATCTTTTAAAAAACAAACAACAATATCAAATCAAAGTCAAACATAATTTTTAAAGATCTGAGAGGGAAAAAAATCTTCATAACAGAAAGCAGTAAACTTTTTTCTCTCTCTTTTAAATATAATTCATGCTCTAAACCATGATGCTCTCTTTGGAATTTTTTAAAACGAATATTTACTCGGCGAGTATATTGATCTTATTTTAATAAACTCCAAAATTATAAAGTTTTATTTACATTTCAAACTAATAAGAACATTTTAAAATTAGCTGCATTTTAAAATATTGATTTACTACTTTTTAAAATTTAACCAAAGAGTTATAAAAGTTGCAAACGGAAATTGAGTCAAAGTTTCAATGTTTACTCACCAACCCAAACGCAGTAAAAGTCCTAAACGGAGACTAAGCTGAAGTTCAATATTTACTTGTTTTCGTGTAAATACAGAGTCTTATAAGCAAGATTGAATAAATTTAGAAAATTTATTTCAAAGAATTATACAAATAATTGAATAATTTGAAATTTCGGAGAGTCAAATTATTTTGCTGAATTAGAAAAGGATTTTAATTTATTATATATATATATATATATATATATATATATATATATATATATA
>JAOUZG010047236.1:1263098-1288378 GCA_026289955.1 Argiope argentata
ATATATATATATTCCTATAATTTGAGATGAAATATAAAAATGGAGAACATTCTGTGTCAAAAAGTATTGATAAGATGCCCCTTTTAATGTACAGAAAATTATTATAATGTTACAATTTACCGATAATCGCCAATGCGATTATTAAGATAAAAATGTTCGGGGAATGCTTTATTTAAAATATATGTTTTAGAAACTATTTGTAAATTTTATGAAATATTTTAACCACTTATATTTGGCAACAATACCATCTCGTACTATCGTCTGAAAATATATTTGTCTTTTCTGAGATTTGAATTTTAAGTTTGTGGATTTTCCAAAATGACGAACGCCATTGAGCAAAGAATATACATTAATAAATTGTTTTTGCAATACAATTACCACAAGTATATATGAGATGTTGCAAAAAGTTTTCGAAGACAATATTTATCAAAAATAAAAATATTTATGAAAATATAATAATGTTTAAAAAAGAGTATCTGTCATAGATGAATTATTTTCTGATAGATCTTTACACTTTTCTAATCATCAATAAGTCTACCAGATCAGAAAATTGGTATTTCATGATTCGTCTTTTTACAATTAAAGATATTGCTCTATAAGCAATATAGAAAAGCTCAATCGGAAAACTATTTAAAATTCGACGAGAAAATTCGTGAGTTTTACCACGATAATACATCTTCTCACTGCGCTTTATAATAATTTAAGTTTTTCAAAAATATTCGACATATGCGGCTCAGAAATTCTGTATTCACCAGACGTGACACCATGTAACTTTTACTTATTCCAATTAGTTGAAACTGCTATTTTGCAATCACTGTCTCATGTCTATTTATATAGTAAAAGAAAATTCCCCACTACCCCATTTTGGTACAGCCGACCACCTCGCCACCGCTAAACGTATTGACAAGTTTTTCGTCACGACCCCTAAAGGGTTTTTCGAAAACAACTTTAATGAATATTTTGATGGCTGGATAAATGTTGATAAAAGTGCACTTTCGAGGAGAAGATTACTTTGAAGGCGATGTGATAAATAATAAATAAATTGATAATTTTCGCTTTATGGCTAAATTTTTAATCCCTTTTGATAACAATAATAATGCTTATTATTTCACAAAATTCTTAAGTTAATAATAATTAATAATATAAAAAAAGGCGAAGTAAAAAATTTGTGAGGAAGAATGAATGAAAAAAAAGGAAATACGTAAAACAAGCATTTCAGTGTGAATTCTGTACATGATTATAAAAAACTATAGGAAACGAAAAAAGGATTTTTCATCAAATAACATTTCCCGATCATCTACCATGTAACAAACTTTTGAAATAGTTTTTTTAAAAAAATATTAATTAGTAAAGGTGCATTTTTAATTTTTTGTTTTTAATTGTTTACTCTTCGTAGCCCATAAAAGCAGCATTTAGACTAATTAGGAGAATTGCAATAAATATTAAATCCATTCTAATTCATTTTAATTGGGTATTAAATTAGATAATTTTAAAAATGAATAATAATTAATTAAATTAAGAATATCCAGCTTTAATTTCCTATTTGATTTTTTTGATGATTTTACGTTTTTGATCTTATTTTGCTCCATCTCAGTTTAGTGATAACTAATTTTTAATTCTTAATTTAACTAGATCGAATCTTTACTTAAAAATTAAACTGTTACTTAAAAATAGACAAATTTGAAGAAACTATTTTTTACACAGATTAGTTCAAATATTAAGATCTGTATTTCTAGATATTTCAACACTACTGTTTTCATGTTGTTTCTGATTTATAGTATTAATTTTTAAAATATAATATTAGCCTTAGTTTTTACAGTTATTTTTAGTAACTTTGATGAAAACAGTATTTGTGAGTTCACAATAAAAATTATTACTATACTGTTTTTATAAGAGGTTTCTAAAATTTCTGATGTTTAAAAATAAGATTTTCCGTGGTCTGTCAATTCACCGTTATAATAAAAAAAAGCTTGTAATTTTGATGAAAACTTATAAAATTTATTCGAAACGCTACACACAGTTATTATCTTCTGATCGTATGAATGATTAAAATATCCAAATTTCACTAAGAACAAGTTAGCAATTTTAGCAAACGGCCAAAAAATTGCAGAAACTGTCTGGAATGGTTCATCTCAAAATCCATTTTTAAGCATATGATTCGAATGATCTAAAAAAAAGATACATTCTTCATACTTGAAAGAATTGTAAATGGATTTTTTTGTCAAAAACTTGGTACGGAAGAGAATTTTTGCATAAGACTGCACTTTCATAGTTACGTTGCTACTGACAACCGAACAAATGGAAATTTTTTGAAATCTGCAGTTTTGTCTTTTTAAATTTCATTACGAACGCAGTAGGTTAGAAAAGTGGTAGCTACTTGTCTGAAAATATGCATCTTATAAATATTAAATTGTTAAATCTGGTGAATGTTGTAGTTGTATTAATAGGAGGTTGGATTACTGATTATCTAAAATGCATAATATAGTAACCATAAGTATGTTTCAAGGAAATATTTTCATAAATATTATTTTGCTCTTAAATAATTTTACTCACTTTTGAAAGTTTGAATTTTAAAAAATTTGAACGTGAGATCGTATATAAAAACTATTACCTTACTACATAAATTTAAAAAAAGTAAAATTCTTACTAATATTTCAAATTGTTAGTTTTTTGCTTATGTTGAAAAGTGCATAAACTCCAAGTAATCAATCAGCTTAATTATATTATTTCTTCATACAATAAAAGGGGATTAAAATTTGCGTCTTTTGTTTGGTACGGATCTTTTGATAATATAATTTAAAAACTATATAACCAATAACTGGTTATACTAATTTTTATAATTAATAAATTGGTTATTTAATTTTAATGGTTATATAATGTTAAACTTTTACGTGAATCCCTGAAAGCAGCAGAAGCAGTCGCTCATTCAAAAAAATCTATTAATATTGTCTCATTGATCTTCGAACTTGTATTAAGAAAAGGGAAAAGAAGAAAAGGATGCAAAATTTGAACACACTCAAAAAGGACACGAAAAAAGTAAATCAAAATCTTTCTAGAAGTATACAATATCGTATAATGTTTTACAACATTCAAAATATCGTATAATATTGTACTTCAATGCAATATTGTATAATGCATATAATTACCAACAATTCTTTCAGCTCAACAGAATGTATCGTTATTGTACAGTTTTTTCTGCTGCTTGAAAGTTCTTGATCGTACAAGGAAGAGAGAAAAGTGAGACTAGCCCTTTGCCGAGTATGGAAATGCTCTTTTGCGCCATTAACATATGATTTTATTCATATCAAAAGCTCAAATTATTTAAAATCTATACAAAAAGATAGGTTTTGCGTAAGAAGGAGAAAGCAGATAAATTTTGGAGTCTTGCCATCCTTCTTTTAGACTCTTACGAAGAAGCTGTCAGTATGCGTTGTAACTATCAGCAAATGTAGCTTTCAGCTTTAAGCTGCCAGTATGCGTTGTAACTATCAGCAAATGTACTTTCAGCTCAACAGACTTAGGGGAAACAGATATAATTTATCCTTCAATAAAAATTTATGATTCGATTAGACATTAACTTTTCCAAACAAAAATAAAAATTAAAACGAAAGTAATTCGTAACAATTTTTAAAAGGAGATTCCAATCGCAAGCTCGGAGCATTTCATTATGACAAAACCTTTTTCTTTATTTGTCTAAATTTATTTTAAATTTAAAATGTGTGCACAATAATATAGTAGCGATATAATGCATACCACATTACATTTATTCACGACGCGTGTATGCATATATGTAGCAAATAAAACAATGATAAGTATTATTATAAAATGTACGTGAAAATATTTTTCAAAATTTATTATATTGAAAAAAAAATGTTATGGCGATTGATTTAAAAATGATATAATTTAAAAGCTTATTTTTTGAATTTTAAAGTAACGCGAAAATGGTTTTTTGCAACAATATACTCTGAAGTTACTGAAAGAAACTTGGAAATTTTAATTGATTTTTAATTTAAAAGGTAATTAAAGTTAGAAAAAATCCTGTCTTAATGAGCATCTACTATTTAGGAACTTACTGCTTATCAAATTTAGTAGGATCAGTGGTTTGCCCTATAGAGCGCTTCGAATCATTTTTACATCATGCATGTAGCATTACGCTTGTTGTAGTTTGTAATTTATGTGATATGCTAGATTATAAAAACTATCATGTTAAAAAAATAACTGAAATATCTTCTTTCCCTACAAAAAACCGCATTAACTTCATCTTTTTAACAATAAAGTCTTCGGATATAGCTACATATTTTATAAGTCTAAATTTCAAAGTAGTTGAATATTGTAATTAAAATAATTGAATAGTTGCAATATTTAATAATTTCAGATAAAAAATAGTTTTAATATTTCCACATTTAATTATGGGAAATCCTTATGATTTACTGATTTTGTTTGAACGGAGTATAACCATTTTAAAGAGAATTTACTGTTTTCATTTTTAGAGTATAGAAAAGACTTCTGTTATTTATTTTTATATATAAGGTATTTTGGCCATTCTCCCACGAAATAAAAAAAAATCTTAAGAATTATCTGTAGTTATGAATTATTAAAAATGATAACATAAAAATTTTAGAAATAGAAGGAATTTTAGTTTTTGATATCAGTTTCCATAATATATTAAACTCATAAAGAACAAATTAGGTGGGTGTTTCTTTCTATTGAGGAAAAAAATATTGTACATTTTGTATTCAATTTTAATTAACTGTAAGTGAATAATTACCGCATTTATAATTAAGACAAAATATTTTTTCACAAATGATCGCAATATTTTTTTATTATTAATTTCATATATTGGATTTGCATAAAAAAATCTATTTTTCTTTGAGATGTTCATATATATAAAGGTTTATAAAATATTTTTCTCACCTCAAAAATAAGTGAAATCTCAAATATTTGTTTATTTGCAATTCTGCGCTTGTGAAATTAATAAGAACTTTTTTTTGCATCGGAAGAAACCGTTAAATTGAATATAAAAATAACTTCAAATATAAAAAAAATCAATTTAAACTAAAAAAATTTCTAATTAACTACGTTATTATTCAAATATTAACTACAGTTTTAGAATTTTGGCTAATAAATTTTGATTTTTCCAATTTTGTATCACAATAAAAAAGCTAAAGTGCCTATAAAAGGGAATATTTAATTGGCATTTTCGTTTTGTGTTGAAAGGAATATTATAATAATTAATGATTTAATCTTTATTTGTAAATTGTATTATGATAGATCTTTTTCAATGAAAATACTAAAAAATAAAGCGAAAAATTTAATCTAACATAAATTTTGAAATTTATCGAAACGATACAAACAAAACTTATTTAAGAAAATGTTTTCTCTTTCTCATTGTTTATATCTCTACGATAAAAATTGAAATGCCATAAAATTGTTGTAATCTTTAAAAATAAGTAAGTAAAAATATTTCTAGTTTCATATACATCTTTAGGAGGAATACATGCATTAATTTTCAGAATTTATGAAGTTAAAAAATTTTGAAAAGTGATCTTTGGAAGGATTTTTAAAAAAATTTAGGTGAAAAAAATTCCCTAAATATGATTATAATCAGTCATAGTTCTGAAAGCTTATAGATATATATGTATATATACATTCGCAGTTATAGGATATATTTTTTTCTCTCTCCTGTAACTGAATATTTTTGTAACATTATCAGATGGAAATTACTGATTAAGCATATCGTATGCTTTTCTATTTTTGAAGCTTTAAAAATTATAATTTAAAATACAATATTTTTAACAAACATGTTTTAAATTTAGTTTTGCAAAATAATCCAGACATTTAGTTGATTTTTTAAAAATTTATTTTTATTTAATTTTTTAAACAATGTTTATATTGATTTAAATGGTTAATAGAATTTTTGAGGTTCTTGAGTTGTATTGGTGAATTTTTCAAAACAAGCAATGTCTTGCTTTTGAAAAAAATCATCACTAATTTATCCAGCATAACTTTTAACAATTTGCATCGTTTACTTTTGGGTAAAGATTATATTAACTTGAAAACAGAAAGCAAACTGTGTCAGGAAAAAAATTGACGCTGTTGAGCAAGTCTTTTTTTTAACTATTAAACAGAAAATAAGATCAATTGATTCACTACCGCATTCACATTTGATTATGTTACTTGTTAAACATATTTTTAAATTTTATAGACACAACATTAATTAACAGCCGTTGCTTCAAGATATTTATCTTAAGAGAGTAGCGTGAGTTCGTGAAACCACAATGAAGCATTTGCTTATCATGAATTTTTATGTCTGTTAGTAAGTGTACCTAAACCTGAACACAATTTTGATTAGAAATTTCACCCTTTTCCTTATAAAGTTATTTAAAAAATTAATAAAAAGGTAAATTAGTTGGTTGAAAATGAATTTTGTTAACGTTAATAAAAATATTATTATTAAAAATATATACATACAAAATGAACTCCATTTATTTTAAATTTTAGAAGATCATTCTTTATTTCATATAAATATCAATTACATGAAAAGCCTTTTAAAAACACATATTTATTGAGTTATTTTCATTTGATAAACAATAAAAAATACTTTAGATAATTAAATAAATTACAAATCATGAAAAAAAAAGATTTTTTAAATGATGAAACGTGGTTGGAAAGGCTATTGCCTTGTTAAAAATGTGTAACAAATGTAAAAACGAGCCGCATCTGAATGCAGAGATCATCATTTAAAGGTTATGTTTCTTTTAATATTTTTTATTGTTATCTTCTTTAAATAATATAAAAAGAATTATAACGATAATTTCAAAATATTTTAATTACAAAAGAAACTTCGGCAAATTTGTAGGACTTACCGTCAATACTTCGGCAAAAATAGCTAGTAGGATGGCAAGGGCAACAAGAGTCGAGCAGTGTCTTTCAGCCATGGCTAAAGTGAAAATTTGCTTCTGAAACTTTCGGCAGCGAGGCGCTCTCCTTTAAACTGAAGTAACTCCGCCTCTATAATCGATACTGACCAATAGAGGAGCCTGTTTGTGCGCCTCGCAGTTTTCCGAAATCCGGCGCATGCAACACAAAGAAAATGAAGAAAGAAAAGAAAAGAAAATCTTGAAATTTTGATCCTTATTTCCTATACGAAGGATAGTACGAAAAATCTCTCTTCTGTACAGCGATATCAGTGTTCCTCCACCCACACAAAAGAATATGTCATACCAAATATTTTGGAGAAGTTTTGGAAAAGTAGAGAAAATATGATATTCTCCTTAAATAGAATGTGAATGAATAGGTTGCGACATGCATCTCTACAAAAATAGTCTTCACTAAACCTGATTTGTATCCACTCTACTTACACTGAATTCTGTTAATATGAAAGATACTTTGCTATATATAGTTTCAACAAAGTTGCAATTTACTTAAATTTCATGACATACGATGCTATCCTAAAATATGTATATATTTTTTACGAAAATGCCTATATTTATTTTAAAAAACTTATGATCAAATTTATTATGAAGAGCAGATCTCTTCATACACTTGAAGATATTCATCTCTAGCTAGCATCTTTTTTAAAAAATTTGCTTTCATATGAAAGACCAATGTGACTAGAAAGTTAAAGAGTTTTATGCTAGACTGAACTAATATCAGAAATTAACATCATTTTGTAAAAATTTTCATGGTCGTTGTTTAAAAGCAGCTGCTCTCTTATTTCTTTTTGAAACTCTGATTTTAAACTTTATACTCAACTCACGGGTATTGAATGAATATATTTACTAAGTCATCTCCGAATAAGAAAATAAACTAAATAATGGCCATGTTGATCCTGAAAGCGTGTTTTATTTTCAAAAATCTTTATAGCGTGAAGAAAGTAAAAAAAAAAAATTCATTACTGAAAGAAGTTGTAGGATTTAATAAATGGTAGCATTTTATACACTTAATGAATACGTTGCATATTTTTCTTAACAGCAAATACATACAATATAATAAAAGAAAAAACTGATTAAATTTCTTTTAAAAATGAATTTTAAAGAGCCTTTATAAATTTCGAATTAAAAATTATTCACTATCAGAATAATTTATTCCAAAACTTTCTATGGCGAATAATTCCTTAACTTAGAATCAATGCATCTTTTTCATGATTCAGGAAGATTTCATAATTAGTTGATTCAAAAACTCTTTGAATCAAACCATATATTTGTTTGAACTAGTGTAGTAGTAAATTTGTGAGTCTAAATCTTTATGCATAGAGCTATTTGAAATTGAATTAAAAAATAAATTTAAAATAAGAAAGTCATTAGTTAACAATGAAAAAGATCTTATGGGGATAATATTTATAAATTGAGCAAGCAATAATTGTAAATTCTGAAAATTTTTAATAACTTATCAAAACCGTTAAACATTTTTGAATTAGGTCGAGTTTTGAAAAATAAGTTGTTTTGTAAGTTGAAAAATAAGTAAAATCAGTTATTCAAATTTATATGGTTAGAATAAAGTTAGAGGAGCATTTTATTTATCCTAAAACGAACGATTTTTTACTCTGCATTTTTCATGATCAATGCTTTTATTTTTTCAAAATGCATTGTAACAAAAATTATTGATATTGGCATTTAGAATAAAATTATTCTAAAACAGGTTTTATTTTATGACCGAAAAGTTTTCAATAATTTGAAATATTAAACGAATAAATATCATCTCTAAATGATTCATTTCTCCCCAGCTTACGTATCAATATTTCCAAGACATCAAATTTATTTCATCTTAAAATCATAAAATTAGAGCTGACGATTAATTTTTCTTGACATGCTTGAAAAAAAGTTTGTCCACATAAAAGGTTTAATCGCTTATTTTTTTACAAGTCTCTAAAACAGCAGCCATCGAAAATTTATCACGAAGAGAATTTCAAGGGATCTTAAGCATATTTTGAATTGTCCTGCCAACTTTGATAGAAAACAGATGTATTGAGAAGGTACATTAATTATTAAAATACTTGCGGAAGAAAAACAATGCGCATTTAAATATTTTAGGCACGATTTATCTGATTAATAATAATACAGTGATGTGAAAATAAATTAATTTTCTTAGGGTTCCTCGAAAATTTCGGAACAAAAATTAATCAGATAAAAACCTAATTATTTATTTTTTTCTCTAACTTTTAGTCATCATTCCAATTGTTTAAGAAAATTTACATTTCATTCGATTTTTATAGGTATAGTAAATTAATGTTGTAACTATAGGTATTCAGTTTGTGTATTTAAAAAAAATTACTAGAAAACCAGATAACAAAACTGATACAGGAAAACATTATGTTACATTGATATATCTTAAGTTTATTTTAGATACTCTTTTCCGTGCTAAAAAATATAAACAACAATTTTTTTATATAGCAGAGTTTATAATGGAATTCAAAATGCAATATATTTTCATAACTCTGAAGTTTATATTCAATACCTTAGTTACCATTTCTAAGAAAGAATGCTCATAATCCAGTTATAGATTTATTTACTAAAACCCTCACATTATAAGTGATAGAAAATTATTTTAACTAGAATCAGTCAATTGTATTTTATATCAGTACATCTATTTGACAAAACTAACGTATAACAATTTGTACTTAATTACCATGAATCTGAAGTAAATATCTCAAGATATAGAAGTCTTAAAATATACTAACCTTCGAGTTTCTTTTGGACATCCATTTTGTTTAACAGATTATAGCACTTTCCCTCGTATCTGACTCTCGCCACAGCAGCATTCATTCAAGAGTTCACTGCCTAATTATGTCTGTGATGCGGTCAACAGAAATATGCAGGTTATGTGAATTATTATATGAGGAAAAACAGAATCAAACTTCCCACAATACTTCATGTTAGTGACTGAGTGTACATAAAAACATGAGTAAATGGAAATATATATCTTTTATTTTGCAGTAATCGAGTTTACTTATAATCCAAAAACTAGTCTGACAGACTTCCTGTTGATGGATTTCGTATAAAATTTGGGAGAAATCTCTAAAATTGGTCGTAAAACCATACATTAAATTTCAACCTTCTAGCTCAAAACAGTTTTCGGTTATCGGAAGTTCAAAGATACAAACAGACAGACTGACTGACAGACAAATATGTTGTAAATGTGTTTTTAAGTCTTGGGTAGGTCTAAATCCTGAAGAGGCGTCAAAATCTCTATACAGTACTTTTTTTGATGATTACAGTACTTACTCTATATTTCATGTACTTGAAAGTAAAAAAGAAAACTAATAACCGTTACACTTGAAATAAAATTTTTACAGTAAAGAAAACGTAATGCTAAAATTTTTTGAAGCTATTAATAAAAGAAATTAAGCGTAAAAATGCACAAAACGGGCAAATAAAATTATGGGAATTAATACGCCAGAAGGAAAAAGAAATATTCTTCCAAGGTTTTTAAGTTAATCAGTTTTCTTCTGTAGAAGTATTAATTCATTAATCTAAAATTTCTTCAGAAATTTGTATAAAAATACCTTCATTTTTAGAGGTATTTTTCAAAAAGCAAATTTTAAATTTAAAAACAATTGATCAGCTTTATAACTATGATGTCACGATTTAAAAGGAGAATTATAAAAATTATTGAATATGTAAAAAGAAAATGTACAAATGTAATAACATTTATATGAGAGACAAATAAAATGAAAAATATGTTACTAAAGACAGGCATTATATCAAACAATTTATTGTGGATATATTTTCTTTTGCAGACTAAATATATATATATATATATATATATATATATATATATATATATATATATATATATATATATATATATAGTGTGTTATCGAACTCAACTTGATTAATGTACGTGAAAAAAAAACCCACGCATGTTTCATTTTTGAATCCCTTTCGCTTCCTGTAGGAATAAAAAATGACTGACTTATCAGCACAATAGTTACTCTGAAGAAGGTATTGTGCAGAGGTTAAATGACCTCCTTCAGCTACGTTTACCGTATAAGTACTATATCCCATGAAATGACAGCATTATAATTATATGGAATATGATTTTGATTTTATAAAAAAATATAGTGGTATGAATTAATGAGTGGTAATTTCATCAAAATGAAGTATAGAAACAATATAAAATTCCATTATAACGAAGTATAAAAGCTGTCATTATAAAATAAGTTATTTGAAGATTTTGAAGTTTCACTGGCAATAATTATTTTGTGTATTTAACTTTATGGAAATTCCGAAATGAATGTCCAGGATTTTTTCCAAATGTAAGTTATTATTTATTTTTCTTTAACTCCAAAATGATTAAAATTCAAATTATTCATCATCCAAAATGATTAAAAGGGGAGATACAAATATGAAAAGCAACGCTTCGTACATTTTCTAATTAGAGGCATGATAAGAAACTTATTTTTACTTTTAAATATTTATTTCTACCAAAAACAATGAAAAACATTAAAAAAAACTCAAACAGTAATAATTCAAAACATTTTTAATAAAAAAAATTGGAACAACTTTGATGTAGGAAAGTATGCCATTTAGGTATTCACAAGATAAAATATGATTTCTAGTACATAGTAGATTAGAGTGCTTCTTTACTTTAGGATATAAACTGTATTCTAATTTTATTTACATAAAAATTGCTTTGGACAAATAGAAGCATTATAAAATAGGTTTTATGGCATTCCATATTTTTCGATTTTAAAATATAAATTTGGTTTCTTTCTTACTTTTTCCGAAAAACAAAAATGACTTTTAAATTCATTTACACAATAAAATTTATTTTAAAATATCTCACGTCGAAAGCACCTTATCTAATACAACGAAAAATTGAATTAAATAAAAAAAAGATATAAATTTTTTAAGTTATTCCTTATAATAAAAGACGAAAAATTCTTAAAATATACTTCTGAATTTTATTCTTAATAACTGGAATTAACACTTTGTACGAAAGCTCCTGGAACAGAGAAAGTGCGTCTTCCTTGTAATCTTGGCGTCCCGATTTAGAGTCTCGGTCAGGGCATGTTTGTTCTTCCTTATTCTGTCTGTGAGGTGTGAGAAGGTGCCCCCTGTAAAAAAGGGCTGTGGAAGCTGTGATAAGCGTGTGTCCTCTTCATAAGAGCTAGAAATCAGAATTATGCCCTCGGGTGCTCAGGGGTTCAAACCCTCAGAAGCTACTGCCCCCCTTTTCGTTAACAATTCAAATTAAATAAATAAATAAAGGAAACGTCAAACTGATCCATCATCTTAAATGGTGCGCAAGAGTCACCATTCAAGTGCAAATAGTTAACACTGCTTTTATAAAAACATTAGTTCGATATTAAATTTCTTTGACTCATACACGAAAATTATTGAAGGGATTGAAAAAGTGAGCATTAAAGAGTCAATTTTATTTAAATTTTTCGTGAACAATTTGGGGGGAATTATAGTGAATTGTGTTATTAGGAGGATCTATAAACTTTTTAAAGTAAATAACTGCTGGAAAAAGGGAGAGTTTCCTGTACTAATAAAAAAGTATTGGCGATGCATTTTTACTGTTCACAATGAGAAAACCAATTTCCCGGAGAGAATACATTTAAAATAGTTTTACAAATCTTATTACTTTTTGTATATTTCATTAAATGAACGCTTCCTTAAATGTTTGTTTACGCTTTTAATTCCCATTTTTTCCTTTTTAAATCCTTATATAATCATATATACAGTTATATACTAGTTTCAATCAATTCTGAAATTATATCTATACGAGATCCATAGCACAAGCTGTGATAAAATTCCAATTACGAAAGATAATTTGGTAGAATATTTAAATCTACTTGTTTTATATTTTAAATGCAATAATTAAAAAATACCTAAACAATTTTTGTATGAATCATGCTTCAATACTCATTTAGAAATTGAATTAAATTTTTAGAACAAGAATATTTAAATTAAGGAAAGAGAAGATACTGATATTCCAATTGTCCTTAATTTTTTCGTACAATCAATCCAAAACTTACTTTGTGGTTTATTTAAATTAAAAATCATTAAATGATGTTCACTTTTGTTCTACAATTTAGTTTATTTTATGGTATTTCTGTTACAGGAATGAGAAAAATTATTATGTTTTAATAAGAACTCAACAATTTTTTAAGCTTATTAGTAATCAAATTTATTTTAAGAAAATTCTCATTTGATAGTTATTTAATTGAAAGTATTTGAATTAAAAACTTAGAAACGAAGTTGCTGTTCAGCATTTACAGTGTAGTAAAGATTTCCTTGTGTGAGGCTATTTCAGTTTCCCTAAAAGTTCTCTTTCCCTCCTATGAAAATGTACGGCCTAGTGAGTTAAGTGTTTAATGTGAGTTCCCAAGAAAAAATAAAAGAATCACTTGTCAGCTTATTTTTTAAAATAAAACCTTTCTCGTATGAGTTAATAGATGTGTATTTTTCGTATGAGTGAGTAGATTTGACTTTCTCGTATGAATGAGTAAATTTGTCTTTCTCGTATCAGTGACTAGATTTGTCTTTCTCGCCTGAATGAGTAGAAATGTCATTAGTAGATTTTCATCTTTACTGTTTGTTGTCACAATGTTAACGACACAAGAACAATTTGCTTTTCTTAGGAAACTGCATTAATTATGTAAACTAATTTCATTGAAAAAGTGGCACCATATTCGTTTCTTAGTAGTTTCTATCAAGTCATTACATTTATTTATTACTAAGAAATAATAATGCTTAGCAAGTAATAGTATTAATGCAGGTTCGAATGCCTTAATTTCAAGAAGTAAAAAAACACTAAGCATTTAAAAAAATCATTAAAAATCGTACTGCAACACAATATAATTCTAATAGTAGCAGTTATTTTTAAAATTAGACAAAACATTCGAAAAAAAATTCATAAAGATTTCTTTTTTAGAGAAAACTTAAACACATTTAATGAAAATTGGAATTAATGAAACTAATCATAAAACGAATACCCTAACTTGTTGGGAGAAAAACCCAAATATTGAAGTACTTTTAATAATTCAGTTCCTATAATTTAGAAAGATTACAGAAACTTGAGACTGGTTAAACTAAACGGTTTTATTGAAGTTACAAACTCCAGTAAAACTGTTTTAATTATGCATGATTCACTGCATACAGTTTATTACACCGGCTCGTATGGAAATCAAGAAATAATTTTCCTTTAAGGCCAAATTCGTCAAAACAGCTTTAATTTTAAATATTTGTATAATTTACGAAGGAAATTAGTGTTGATTTATTATTATTATTATTATTTTGAAAATGGCACATATCAACTCTGATAAGATTTTTTCTGTCTTTATTTAAATGTACATTTTGACATAGATATTTAAAGTTACAACAATGTATTATAAATTTATTTTATAAATCAATATATTATGCAAGAATAATTTGTTCTGCTACATGAACCTGATATCATATAAAAAAGTTTTTATACAACGCAATTTTAATTAAAATAAAAAAGAAATTTTTAATAAGATTAGAAAATGATATTTCAATGCAATTTTGAAACATTATTATTGAATTGTGTTCTTCATACGATGAATAATTTATGAAATATACACATATAATTAATTTGAAAAGTATAAAATGCAATTTCTATAATATTCTCAAAAAATGAAGAGTATGCAATTTGTAGTCTCCGTACAATTTTTGAATTCTTTACGCTAAATAAATTACTAAAATTGTTCCCTCGTACATACTAAAAGTTATCTAGCTATCTATTGGATTGTTTAAAAAATCACTTGCATTTTTCAGATAAACAGAGAAGATTTTTGTGCACTAAAAATAAAGTTCGTTCTACATTTATTTGATAGTAAATTTTTGGTGGAGTTTCATCGCCTCATTCTCATAATAATATGGGTTTTCTCAATAAATACTTATTGATAATTCAGTTTGAAGTCGTTTAGAAAATCCAAAAATTCCGTTTTAGCAAAGGCATAAGCAGCAGAACAGATGATAATCTGAAGGTGCTAAGTCAGAACTTTATGGAGGTATGGGAAAACATCGCAGAATAGTTTCGACAACTTTCCCTGGCCAAAGAGACACGTAACCTAATATTATTTGGTCGAAAGAAAGACCTTTTAGAACTGATAAATTCTCAGCATTTCTGTTCAATCACGCGCTTCAAATTATTCAATTGAACAAATGAATTGTTTTGTTTGGGAGGGAAAATACCCATACAATCTTCCTTCTAATAGAGTATAACTTTCTGGCAATGGATATTAGCATTCGGGGTGCTTACTAGAATAAATCTGCCACCTCTTTCACTCAACATTATAGTAAATCACCCATTTCTTTCAAAAATAAAAATAGAATATTAAGAAAGCAAACTTAGATCTACTGACAATTTATTTGGATTTGTAGAGCATCCCAGCAACAAGGCAAGTCACATTAAACACTATAAAATTTCTAATTTGGGTCTTCTATTTCAAGATTGGGAAAATATTAATAATTTGGAGTTATTGCCTTAATAAGCCATCATCAATCATGAATGTCCTACAGAAGCATTAAAAAAGCAAATTGATTCATCTTATTTCACAATATATTTATGCTTTGGTTGCTTACTTATAACATTCCATTCTTAAAGAATGCAAACAATTTTTGAAGGTTGAAAAGCCTTCATGCCTTTGTAATAGTAAACAAAATCATTAAGGGCCAAACATATAGTCTTATTAAATCATTCATTAAGGGCAGAAGTATTTTCTCTGATTCCATGCGTGCACGGAAACAAAACAATGACAAATGAAACAATGCTGCACGGAAACAAATCAATCACGAATGAAAAAAAAAACAAATTAACATCTTGTTGAAAGCATCTTCCAGCAGAAAATATCTAATTTTAGAAGCTGATAATAGAAATTAAATGTCTCCACAATCGTTAGTAAAAGCTACTGGGAAACGGTGAAAACTTTCCAAACAACCCAATATATTTTAATGAAATTTTAAGTAAGATAAAGAACACGTTGTAAAAGTATATATTTTCTCTCAAGCATGCATAGTTGATTGTTCAGAGAAAAGATGGTAAAATAAAGCTAATAAATAAACATCCATAACATTGTAGGTAAGTTTCAACAATTTGGTACAAAATAAATTCGGGTTTATAAAGGATAAATCATTGTTTAATGATCAAGGACAAACTTTCTACTAGCTATTAATTAAGGACATCATAAACGCAAGTAGATCTTTAGTTTTAAAATTATTACATAAATTATTTGATAGGTATCCAATTAATTGAAACGACTTCTAAAATTCTCAGCTTTTGAAACCATTATGCTTTTATAACATAGCATATTATAAGTAGCAATATCTAATTATATGACATGAAAAATTTCAAAACGTTACGCTAAAATAACCGAAACCGGTATAAAATCTTTTGCAACTTCCATCACTTATTAATTTGCCCGTAAATGTTAAATTTCAATATTTGCGAGTAATAAGCGACTAAGCAATATAGCCATATAAAACATAAATAATTATAATTTGCTAATAATATAATTCATACAATTACGCAGTTATCATTTAATTTGACAATGAAATTTAATGGTGTTAATTGCTTTTACGAAAATACAAGTGATAATTGAATATGTAATTAAATTATTAATGCAATCATGGCAAATATTTAGAAAAATTAATATAAGCAGGTTCTGATTCTGATGTTATTCTAACACTTTTACATCATATTTTGATGTTCTTGAAACTTACAAAATTGTTATTATTTCCAATAAACTGTTATGCTGTTCATTTCTTCTAGGAAATATTACTTTCTATTTTATCGGATTTTATTTAGGATATTAAGAAATAAACATGACTTTAAAGTAAAAAATTAGTCTCCGAAAAATTATGATGTACAACTTGCGCTTGCAAGTACAGAAGTCGCCTTCGAAAGAAGGAAACGCTTTGTAATAACATGCAAAATTCTGAATGAATATTTCATGTGAACTATCATTTACGCAAAAATATAATTTTCATGGTTTTTCTCTCTTTCAGGTATTTTAAAAATTGATATGTTAAAATAATAAAAAAGTAAAGTTAAAATCAATACAACAAATATGAAGAATATTATTGTGCTGTCAAAATATACTGTTAAATAGTAAAATCAAGAGGCATTTTTAAAAATCAAATACTCTGCGAGTGTTTATGGAAAAAAAATCAATTTATTTCTGTCTTCAAACAAATTAAATTTTACTGTTTCGTGTGAGATTTATTTTTGAATGAAAAATAAACGGTAACGGTATTTTTTTTACTTAGGATAAGGGAAAGGAATCTAATTTAAACTGCAGAATAATAAAATTTGCTTACGAAATGCTTTAAACTGAAATCAAATTTACCTTGAAATGGTATACATCTTCTTTATCAATTAGATTAGTCTGGGAAAACATGTTTTTTCTATTCGACCGCAATATCTAAATTATTTTTTTAAGAATTAGAAGGAGTATGTAAAGCTGTTTATAATTCCACTGAGAGGGATATAAATAAGCTAGGTTACCAAAATTTTAAGTAATTTTTAGTACTTTATAGGTTCAGAGCAGACATTAAACAAATCTGATTTGCTTTAAAATATTCAAAATTGAAATTAAATTATAAATAACAAAAAAAAATTTATTGGGACTAAAGAACAAATCCATTTTAACGGGGAAAATGTGAATGTCGAGAGTAAACAACACATAACTAGTTGTAAATATTCATATGTTTAATGTTTATTTAAGCTTGTGGCGTATAATTTTTCCGACGCTTTATTTTCATTTTCATTTATTGATGAGAGATGGAGCTATCAGTTCTTTTTATTGAAACACTCCAAAATTAGACAGCTGATATTCAAGGTTAAAATGCGCATGAGCAAGGGGAAAGAACAACCACGTCAAATGGGGAAGACTACTCGCTTGATTATCTAAGTTTTAATATTTTTTAAAGGGTATCCTAACCTACGTAGAGTCACAGAAGTATTGATACTGATAGAAACATTATCATATCATATTCTACAACAGCTGTAAACGAAATCACCGTGAAACAAATTTGGATTTCAAATATTTCATACATAACTGTTAATATATACAGACTGCTCACTTTAATCATATCCAATAGGTAATTTCTGATATTTCAAAGAAATGCAAAACTATTTATGAATGAATATTATTACTTTTGGTCAATTTTTGACTAACGGCTGCCTTAAGAAGATAGTCAAATAAATAAACTTTATTCCCTCGAGACCATCGTTTATCAGCTTTAAATAATGAAATTCAAACTTAATCACTATCAGTTTGTTCGAGAAAGAGTGGGTTTTTTTGTTTAAAATACTAAAGTGCCAAAAAATATTTTACAAAATATGACTGCAATAATTGGATGACTAAATAAAAATTTAGATTTTATTTTTCAGCAATGCTTTTAATTGATTAAAACATCATAAAATATATTTGTGTTGAGGTCATAGTAAACATTTATACCATTGGAAATAAATGCCTATCTGTGACGTTTTAGAAGTTAATTATTAGGCTATGATCAGAATAGACATCCTGTATATTTAATTAACTTTTATTCTTATTGATCCTCTTAAACTTGAAGTAAAATACTGTTTTTTTCTCGTTGTTGGAATCGTAGAATATTTTTGAAGTGTAAAAGATATCCTGATCGGAAAAGAATTAAACACGCCTTTATTTATGAGTTTGTACCTCGGAACGTTTAAAACTTTGGCTTGCGATTCTAGTTGCAGCCACAAATTATAATGTTGGAAATAATAAATATTTAATGACAGATTTTTACAATATTGAAAGAAAAGTAGATTTCCTAAACTAATCGGGCAGTAAAATGTAGAACAATCATTTTCTTTCAACAGAAATGAAAAGAAGTGAGTCATTCATCCGATAATTTACGAAATCAAATTTCCATGAGCATGAATACACCATTGGAAAGAATGATCTTTATGAAAGAATGAAGAAGAAACTTTCTTGGAAATCATGAATTTACAAATGAAAATATAATACTTAAAATTTAAATAAATATGCAAGAAGTATGAATAAGAATACTTACATTTTTTAACTATTCCATGCTGAGTTTTTGATTTTTTCAACAACATAACAGAGCATCTTTTAAGAGTTACGACGCCATTTCTACTTCAAAAAATATTTTGCGTCCTTCAATTATAGACATCTGTATAGTTAAAGTAATTGGGAAAACCCAAGAATCAGTCCTGAGCCTTTAAATGTGTCATAAGTGGTTTCTCCAAATCCCAGCACATCCAGCTTTGTGAAAATGCTGAAAAAAACTCATTTTATTTTACATTCTCCATGTAAAAAAAATTACGACTGAATTCTCTAAGATTCAATCACTGTACTGGTTTGACCAGTTTATATTTGATATTAAAGATCATGAACCTTAAATATGTCTTTATATATATATATATATAGTTGCTTGACTCTTAGAATCCCTGTTTTTGAGAGAAATCTAAATAAACAAATGAACACTATTTCATTGTACATTCTTTATGAGAAAATTCATAAGAGAATTCCCCAATACCAACCAATGTACCGATGTTGCCAATTTTTATTTGAAATAAAAGATCATAATTTCTGAATATCTTATTAATGATATCCACTTAAAGATTTTTTTACAGAGATACACATAATAAATCATTGATATATATCTCTGTTTGAATAACTTAATAGATTCAATACAATCTGATTGTATTTCTAATTAATTAGATTCCTCGATATTTATTGTGATGGTATAATTTAAGTATATTAAGCAAGTATAATTCATTTGATTTGATAAGATGCAGTTCACAAAAGGCGTTTGGTATTAATAATAATTACCGTTAACATGGAAGACGAAAAGTTGGCAATAGAAGGTGGATAGTCAAACTAGAAATGAAATCAATAAATTGAACGTTTCTTACTGATAAACAAGAAGAATAGCTGCTTTTGCTCATTGATACTGACAAATCTGTTAGAAGCATTCGCTTTCAGTGTTTCCTCGACATCTTAATAAAAATACATTATTGCATTGAAAGTTTGGAAAATTTTACTTAAGAAATTTTGATATGCAGAGTTATTAATTACATTTTGCAAAAACCTAACGCCTTGAAAAGTTTTCATTTCATAGCGATATTCTTAATCAATTTTTTAATTGAAAAATTTCTTAAAAACATAGAAGAAAAAACATTGTAATTTTATCATACAGTCATTGAATATTTTTTACTCGAAAGAGAATGTATTCATTTTTTCGCTTTAAAATCTTTTTTTATTAATTGGACAAGGAAATGATTTTTACAAAATGTATAGAACAAGATAAAATTCGTATAATACAGTTTTTTATAGATGCTTTTTCCAAATAATGGTACTTATAATAATTGATATATATGACGGAATACAATGGGTAATAATAGAAAATGTATGGGTTTTTTCGGCCAAACTGAAAATCGTGAATCAATTATCCTTAGAGAAAAGTATATTAATTATTAAAAAATGTTTGAAATCACAAATTCAGGTATAAGGTTATATTTTCCCTCGTTTCTCGAACTTAGTTTTACTCATTTACAATATATTCATTATTCTAATTGCTTATTGAAATGAGTATTAGATATGAAGTATTTGGATAGTAATTTTTATTTTTATTGTTTTACATCGTCTTATATTTGGTTAGTTACTCTATTAACAATAATGATACCTAGTAAGAAATCATATTTCTTCATTACGAATAGTACAAAATTCTACAAGCAGTATGTTTTTCTGAATAGCAATTTTCCTCTTCAAAATTATTACTTTTTTTAAACATTTAATAGGATGTATAGGAACAAAAAAATTACTTATTTCAAAACAAGTTATTATTTTAAAGAAACCAGAGGGAATCATTTTCCCTAACTTTTCAAGAATATTTAAAAGTGTTCTCCACTTCTTCCTCCCGCATAAAATTGTAGATATTAAGCAAGGATGTGAATGTCACGAGTGCTCAAATTTTTATACATGACAGTTGCATACCTCGTAGGAAAATAAAGGAAATAGGCACTCGTGTATTAACCGCATGCTACTGGAGAACAATTATTACGAAGGTTCGATCTTCGTAATGATCTAGTGTTTTTACGAATTAGCTTGCTTTCTTTAGTGGTTAATCCTTGAAACAAGGACTAAAAGCCCGGATGTGTATGTTGAATGTTTTTTTTTCGGAAACCAAATTTTATTGAAATTGAAAATCAAATTTTACATAGAACTGAAACTGCGATCGCATGTCTACATACCAAGTTTTATTTATTTAAATAATTGCATTTTTGAGTTATCGTATTTACAGGCATGAGAAAGTACAGATTGAGAGATGGTCAACCCTTCAAAGGAAGATCGGATCTACTATTTAGGTGATAAATTAAATATTTGTTCCAAATTTTACCTGTTTTGCTCACTTTTATTCTTACACTAAGACTTTTCAATGGAATCTGATAAGGATCTAAACATTTATTTATAAAAATATATTAAATTATATATCAAATTTCATATATCTGTTTCAAACCATTTTTGAGTTATCACGTTCACAAAGAGACAGAGGGGAAGGACGGACAGATAATGAAATTAAAAATTGCGTTTTTCATAAGCAGGGTTGTCTAAAATGTGATACTCGAAAAAAAAATTAGTATTCGAATTTTTTAACGATTAAAATACTTACTTTCACATACATCTTATATGAAAATTAAAAAATTAATATTACGTCGATATACACGGGTAACCAGATTATTGAATACTCCCTCTAGAACACAAAAGAAAATATACTGATAAGAAGAGAAAAAATTTCACCTCGAAATTCATTTGAATAAATTAAATAATACCAATGACTGACTGAGGACAACAACAAACACAATAATAAAAAAATGGAACCCTATTTCCTCCCAACAATTCACACGAATGATATGGAAAAGTTTTATTTTAAAGATTTTCAACTGGCAGTATATTCGCACATCAAAATCAAAAGAATTTATTTCTTATCTATTGCCATAAAATTGTGTTCAGACTCGTTCAGTTATCTTTACACCGTTTCTATATTTTATTATGCTTTAAAGTATTAATATGTTCCCTTTAATCAATCGAAATTTCTTAATTATAATTGTAAACTGCAAATAGCATATTGCAATACCTTCACCGCTACGATAAAAACAAATTTTCCGAGAATAACCGCGTCGAGAGAAGGAATGGTGCCAATTAGAAAACTCACTTCACGCATTTTGTGACAAAGTTAAAGATGTGGAAACTTGAAATGGTTCACGATTGTTCTTAATGATGCCATTCAAATTCTATTCAGAATTTAGAGATCTTTCTTAGGAAGTTATCGATTTGCTATCTGAAATTTAAAAGCAAGAGCACTGAAAAATTAATAATACTTTTCAATTTGAACCCAGAATTTTAAATTTTGTGTTTAAAATATCAGAAACAACTGATAAAACTGCTAATAATTCTGAATTCTGTGATTGTTTAACTCTAAATTATTTCATTTACGATTATAAAATTTTATATACATTGTATTTATTTATCTGAAAGAGATGTAGGAAATTTTCCTGGTTGTGTCGTATTTTCCTGTAATGCTTGATTTTCTGTTTAATATCTCATATTTGCAAAGTAGAATATTTTGGGAAAACTTGTAAATAAATATAAAATAACAATTTTTAGACAAGAAAAGTTCTGAATTCTATATCATAATTTCTTTATTACCATTTCTGAAACCTTTTCAGTCAGTAACTTTCACCTCTCAGTTATATCAATTAAACAGAAATTCCTCACTTTGGTGTGGTGTGAAAGCTAGGAGAGCAGAAATCAGTCCCAAAAATAGCTTACGTTTAATTCCAAAATGGGACAGAAATCTAACAAACAATCGATCATTCAGAATTCTAAACTAACATCTTTTCACCTTTAAGTGTTTACAGATGAGTTTCAAATCGTAATTAAGGAAATTTGTATTCAGATTGCTTAACGAGATAAACTTTGAGAGCTGAGAGGAATTTCACGTAGGATTCAAGTTTATCCTAGGAAAGCAGACGAATCATTTAATCCTAATTTCTAGTGGAATATTAGGAAGATAAGTATTCACTATTCGACCCATACTCAGCATTATATCACTAACACAACCATACTCAGATCCTTTGCAATTATGGTAATCTTTCAATATGAGTTAGCATATGAAAGTTTAATTATTCATCAAGCACTGGTTCTGGATTTGTGATGAATTGAAGAGATCGTTCTGATACATATATAAATGCATCGGTCTAAGGATCAAACAATTCATCATCAACTATTGACACATTACAAACTGATCTGTTATATAGTGATTTATATATTTGAAAGGATGATGTTTTGATAAGAAATTTATCAGAATTTTAAAGAATAACTTTTTAAAAATAATATATCTTATTATAAAAGAAAATTTACAATTCTATTTTTTATGTATATTAGTCACTGGTATTGTGCGACTAATTTCATTACATTAAAAATGAATAAGAAGCATGAAGGAAATCTGAGGTGTAAAAAACTGCATATTATATACAAGGTGGCCAGAAATAAAACACCCCTACTCTGACCTCCATGGATATCGAACTACTCAGTGTAAAGGCTCAAAATTTTGTACACATACTATTCAAAATATGGGGAAACGGATTTCACGAAAAAAAAATTAGTTCCTGAAATCACCGATAGGTGGCGCTGCACAACTGGAACTATGATCAAAAGACACAAATAATAATAAAAATTAAAATGTTTATGCGGAATGGAATGCTTCCATGCTTCCTTTTTAATTTTTCTGCCCCTTATGGAAAATAAAAATAGTAAAGAAGCTAGAACTCCCGTTGTAACTGCAATTTCATACTGTAACCAGAAAAATTTGCATAAAGCATGGTTAGAAGCCATGTTAAAAGGTGGGGAATGTCATTCTTATTAGTGATGGCTGTCACGCTGCCAGAACGCGCTTTGCTTGTGAAGTTGTTTTACGAGAATAAAGGAAATGCTCCAGCAGCACTTCGAGAGTTTCGCCGACTTAAGGATTTGCGTAAGGGACCATTGCTTCCACAAGCTCTCAGGAGAATGATCGCTCGATTCGAGGAAACTGGACATCTTGGAGTTCAGCCTGGTCGAGGACGCAAACCGGTTCGTTCAGATGTCGTTGAAGATGTTGCCACCGGCATTGTTGAACAGTCAATGGATAATGTTTTAGGCTGCAGTAGTGCACGTGCAGTGTCACGACACTTGGGTGTTCCCTATAGCACAGTGTGGAACGTACTCAGAAAAATGGTGCATTGTTTCCCGTACAAAATCCGCCCTAATCAACAATTGCTGGCCACAGACAGGGAGATGCGACTGACCTTTGCATTGACATTTCTTGCTAGAGTTGAAGTGGATGCATCGTGGCCGTGGCAGATTCTGTGGAGCGATGAGGCCCATTTCCACCTCAGTGGAACAGTGAACACCCATAACTGTCGCATATGGGACACGACAAACCCCCGTACCTTCCAAGAGATTCCACTCCACTCACCGAAAGTTACAGTCTGGTGTGGATTCACAGCCACATTCATCCTTGGACCGTTCTTTTTCGAAGAGGTTACTTCCAATGGCCTTGAGACATGTACCGTGACGGCCAACAGGTACAAAAGGATGCTCGAAACATTTGTTGTACCCCATTTGCAGCAGCGCCAATGCCTTGACACCATTACTTTTATGCAAGATGGAGCACCTCCACACATTGGACTCCCTGTGCAACAGTTTCTTCGCCAACATTTCACCACTGACAGAATAATCAGTCGCGCGTTTCCGACAACTTGGCCATCTCGTTCACCGGATCTTAATCCGTGTGATTTTTGGCTTTGGGGACACTTAAAAAACCTTGTTTATCGAGAACGTCTGATAACCTTGGCAGATTTGAAAGAGAGTATCAGTCTGCATGTGAGAAGCATCTCAGATGACCAGTTACGATCCGCAGTTGAACAAGCTGTCCACAGACTTCACATTTTACATCTTCAGGAAGGGAACCATATTGAGCAGCATTCCCTGCATCGATAACGTCCTTGTTTCATGTATGCTTGGTACTTTCAAATAAAATGTGTTTAAAACGTGTTTTTGTGTCTTTTCAGCATACGTCCAGTGGTACAGCGCCACCTATTGGTGATTTCTGGAACTAAATTTTTTTTTCGTGAAATCCGTTTCCCCATTTTTTGAATAGTATGTCCACAAATTTTCAAGCCTTTACACTGAGTAGTTCGATATCCAGGGAGGTCAGAGTAGGGGTGTTTTATTTCTGGCCACCCGGTATATATATATATATATATATATA
>JAOUZG010047236.1:1291335-1353059 GCA_026289955.1 Argiope argentata
AAGTAGAAGATTAATTAGAACAAAAGAAACAATTAGCATTTTCCTAACTAATAATTTAGAATGTCACTATTTGACAAAATATAACAGACAATCACATATACTGAAAAAACACTTAAATTATGAATATTTTCGTATGATGTACTTGGTATGTACCAGTATTTTAAGTAACATTTATGGAACAATGCATAAATGTTAATAGAAAATATATGCAGTTCAAGACCACTTTGAAGGCCTTTATAAATTTACAATGTTTATAAAAAATAAAATGTCAGTTGTTTAAAAAGAACTTATCAATTATGCATTCAATGTTTTAAATATTACTTTCTTTATCGTCATTTCAATGCCATTTGTTTATTAATTTTCTCTGACTACTTAATTTACCGAATAGAAATAACAATTCTTGAAACTTTTTTTTTCGAATTTGGTATTCAATCTTTGAATAAAGTCTTGCAATTGCATTTAAATACCTAAATAACTAAGTTTTCCACGAAGACGGTCTGGGGGATACAAATGAATTTCTGGTTTTTATTGAGCATTTCATTTTTTAAAATTTTTCTCGTAAGAAAATGTAGTTATCAAAGTTTGAGCGCATGCACATAGAAAATTAGCACATGAAAACTGCAATCGCATATTTCATAGTTTTATATCAGTTATTTGCTTTTATTATCCATTTTATTTAACTATTTTTAAACATCTATTTCATCGTTTTATATCAGTTATTTGCTTTTATTACCCATTTTATTTAACTATTTTTAAACATCTATTTCATCGTTTTGTTATGTCATTTTATTCATGATTTATTTATGATATAATTTGTTTAACTATTTTTTTTATTTTACTTATGCTACTAGTTAACTTATTTCAAAATTTTTGGAAGTTAGATATGAAACAGATCTTTGGAAGTCTGATTTTAGATTTTTTTTATTATGAAGGAAGTTTTTATAAATAATATTGCCTGCATTTTAAAGATTACTTCTTGCTTTTTTGAGCTTATGCATGTCATTGTTTTAATTTCTTTAAGCTCTATCGGACGGAGCTTTGAGTTTAGTTTTACCTACTAAAAACTATAATCATCACATTTAATTTTCAATTTGTTTTATATAAAATATTTGAGAACAATTGCAAACCATGCTCTAATGAGTAAATTGTAAAACCAAAGGCAATTAAAACAAGAAAAGAAACCGAAAAAAAAATGAACGAGACTTACAGAAAAAGAAATTTAGGCTGTTTAAGTATAAAATCAATTAATTGTTTACAAAATAATTATTTAAAGAATAGTTTTGCTTGATCTCTTTGAATGTTATCGGCTTTAGGAAGATTCAAATGAAAGGTTCCACGAGATTTCAGGTCAGGAAAAAAATAATAAGATAATCCCCAAGAGAAATTGTTTCGTGCAGATTTTTCTCAAGTTCTGCCTCGAACAAAGGTCAAAAGCAGACCAGATAAGTCAGCAATTTAAAACATTTTTGCCATTTCCTTCCCCTTTTCTCTTTAAAGTATAAAAAGTTATCTTTTCATTTCAAGCAACCAATTTATATATATATATATATAAGAAAGTTTTTGCAATCATTGATTTTTTTTGTCGATTCTGAGAAAAGAAGATTCGATATCTTTTAGTTGTCTTTTTTTATTTAGGTAAAGAACTTTCTTAAAAATATTTATCGCATTAATTCACATTTATTCAATGCTACCGAATCTTTAAAGAGAGTTCTACTTTCACTGATTGCCGTAATGTGTGCATTTTTATCATAAATATTTTGTTATTCGTATATTATATAAGACTTTAGAAACTCAGTATCCTAATGTAACTTTACTTCGAGCACTTGCTTTTTTACGATCAACTATAATATTTTTGATGGTTTCAGGTGCTGAAATATTTTGAGAACCTTGAAACTTGTAAGATTATATTAACTTAAATCTTTCACTGACTATTGGAAACGAATCAGGGATATTAGTATCTGTACATAACAACACAAAAAAAAGAGATATAATGTTATTTTCAAGATCTCGTTTTCTAGACTTGACATCTTTATGTCACTTTTTCATTTCTACATATGGCAAGGCTCCAATTCGATTTGGTGGGATGCATGTGGAATTTATATTTTTAAAAATAAAATATGAAATACAAATTTAAAGTTACTTTATAAATGTATTAAAAAAGAAACTTTTTTTAAAAAATAGGAGAATTGAAAGATAAGAAAAAATGCGTTATTTGAAATACAAAACTATTTAAAAAATGTGATAAAAAAGGACAGTATATTAATCTATGCTACAATAATACCATTTGCAGACCGATGTCGCCTCTGACTCGACATTCAAGACTGTGCATCATTTTGACGTTTTATTTATTTATTTTTCAAATTTAATTGTTAAAAACGCCTACATATTTATTAAGAGATGTAGGTTAATTTTTCAAAGAAATTCGAATTAAAAGAATTATGTATATTTATTTTTCATATCAATAAACAAATCTTAGTATTAGGTGAATAATTTTGCATCTAATTATTTTTTGAACTGCAAAGGGTTAAATTACGTCTCGTTGCTTCAAGTAGGATAACAGAGTACAATATAGATATAGTTAAAACTTTTACATTTCGATTTATTCATTCACTATAGTTAAAAATTATGTTTTTTTATGAAACCTACTGAATAAATGTAACAAATGGAATTTGTACTTTGTTGTCAATTAATTAATTCTCAGTGAGAAAAAATATCTTTCTCTTTTAAAATCATGATGATCTCAAAAGAACATGAATTCGTTTCACAATTCAAATTATTACTTTATTGTTGTTAAAAATAATAAATAAATAATTCCGGTTTAAATATTTAATGAAACTTGCTGAATAAGTGTTATAAAGTAAATTTGTTCTTTGAGAGCTGTTAATTAACGTTCGTTTTGGAAAAAAAATACTGTTTTTAAAATCATAAGGAAGGAAGTTTTCAAATGGAATTGGAAGCACGGAGAATTTTTCGATCCAGATTAAGATTTTAGTATGGAAGCTTAATAATAAAAAGAATCAAGTTTTATAATAAAAGAATACTAAAATTTAACGACATCTATTAAATTAAGTCCATTTTATATCTCTATCGTTTTTATTCCTTTTTATTTAAACAAAGATACAATCAAATTAAACTATTACTTTCATATAACCAACACTATCAAGTTCTACGAAGAATGAAGAAAGTTCAACTTGCTTATGGAAATATTTATCTCCTGATAGATAAAAATAAGAGTCATTAAGAATGCTTTTTGTAGATGAGTTATTTCATTATCAAAGCATTTTCTTTTTTTCGTATCACGAGACTTAAGGCTCTCTTTTTTTGAGCAATGATTGATCGTGAAAAGAAAAGAACTGTAGATTAAAGCTCTATTTTTTTTAACTTGAAGAAGAATTATTTGCTAGTCAATAAGGTTTTAATTTATAGCCTTAAGAAAAGTAAAACTTATTTCATCTCCACATTTTATCCTTCTCTGCAAATATTTTCATTGAATGCTTAAAGAGAAATTTTTGTCGAAAGAAAAATGACTTTCCAGAAGGCGATTTAAAAGTTCGATGTATTTATGAATTTAAAAAAAAACTGATCATTTTCTAATTTTATTTTTTAAAAAATTTGCCCCTATTTCCTAACTTTCTTCTGAACAAAGCTTGAACTTTGTTTATGAAATTTTCGCCAAATACCATCAATAAAAAATATTTAAGTCTGTACATCCATTGAGGAAATTTTATGAATACGACATACTTTTAACTTAGTTGCTTAGATAATTAATAAGTCATGTTGATTGCATTTTTTTCTTTTGTTTTCAAAGAATATATCTTAATTAATCCTAAAAAATAAAAATAATTAATCAAAGGGCTCTAAAAAAGGGCTATTATAATAAATTACTAATGAAATGCTTCTGAGTTTGAAACTTTTGTTTAATTTATTATCCCTTTGGTTCAAAACGTTAAAATCAAAAATAAATTTTGACATTTTTTATTACAGTCACAGATAAGAATTTATGAATTAATTTAAATATCCTGTACATGAAGGTTTTTAAAAATATTAAATGACATCTTCAAGTTTATGTTTGAATTAGAAGATAGTGCTCTTCACAAAATATGTTGCCAAAAATTAATTTAGAACTTATCCAGACTTCAGAAATTGATAGGACTATTTTTTAAGAAAATGGCTGTAATGCAAGTACAAAAAATTTATGTATAATCAAGACTTTTCAAAACAGTTGCATCGGTTTCAAATGACTATAACTTTTTGAAAACAAAGACGGAAAGATAAAATTTAATTAACACAAATTCTGGATCCATGGATGATGTATAATGACACTTTATAAAAAGTGGCATAAGCGTCTACCTTTCTTACAAAAGGTTTTCGTATGTGCAACTAATGTTACGCTAATACAGTAGTAAGATGCCTGGTTAACAGGTGCATATTCAATGACAACTCGTCATCAGTGATGCTCCTGTAAAACATTATTGTATGTTCTAAGGAAGTGAGAACCTGCTTACATTTATGTCAACTTCTCAAATTAGAAACACCCTTCTGCGGAAAGATTAGTTCAAAACTAAGAAGTCTGTTCCCAAATAACCTTCAAAACTTAAAAAAAAAGGAATATTTCTCTAACTAAGCTAAATAAACAATTTCTTTGTTTTCAGTAAAACTTCATGTTCTTTACAAATACTTTTCCATGATATTTTCTTTTAATTTACTTGAATAATCACAAAATTGGGAAAGCATGAGCTCTAAGACACATCCATGTATGGTCAATGCTAACAAGGATTTATCAAATTTGGAGATGAGTAACAAACATAAAATCTTATTGCATTTGTTTCTTCTATTTAAAAGAACAGTAGTTTGAAATATTCAAAACTGATGAATTAGCAGGCAATGACCTTAGCTCAGAATCCTAAGACTTCTGATAAGGAATATTATCATGACCCATCACAGATCAATGACTTGAAATGTTATGAACTGTTATTGAGATAACCCGTTGATATGTATACTAATATTAGATGTCCTCTTAATAGAATTTGATTCCGCATGGATCAATGTTGTATATTAACGTCGCTTACATATTTGTTTTTACATAAATTTGAAATAATTTAATAATTTATTAAACATTTTATTTGCCCTATTCTTCATGCAGGGATTTCTAAAAATTATTTTAACTAACATGATTTTCATAATTATTCAGTCTGAATTAATCCTGTGTTGTACGTTTTTTAAACCAAAAATTGTGTTAATCTATGTAAGCAGATGTAAAGAATGCACGAAAAATAAAATTAATCTTTGATATAAATGTTAAAGAGTACCTTTAAACCCACCTTCTATTTTCACATAAAAATGCACTAATTTAATAATATTTTAATCAATTATCGAATTGTGAAAAAATCATTTAATTAAAAAAGAAAAGAAATGACATAAATCTAAATGCAAGTTTCTGCATTTTGATGATTAACGTTAAATAATCAAGTTCCAAATTGGTTTTTCATTTATTTTTTCTTTCATTCTGATAAAAAAATTTAAATATATTATATAGCTAGTTATAAATAACTTTAAAATAACTATATTTTAATAAAATCCTAATTAATACATTTTAAAAATTAGTTATTTGTAATTATATAGTTCTGTGGAGCGAATTTATTATGATGATAGTATACATTTAGAATGTTTATTCATGAAAATATTAAAACGGAATGGCTAGTAAATTTCGAGAAAATAGTCCTCAAACTTTTGGTACAGCTTATATACTGATAACTTGACTCGCAATAGGATGATCTCAATGGCATGGTTGTCAAGGTAACCATCTCGTCTGCGAAAGATCAGCGTTCGAGCATGGTTAGAAATGTTTTTTTAAATAATTTTTACTCAATTAAAAATTTATAATTAGTTTTAAATAATATGTTTTTAATTTTTTTTATCCCAGAATAAATATTTATTATCGAAATGCAAAATAATAAAATAAAATAAACAAAATAAAAATAAATAAATTAAAAGTAAAAAATTATAAATACAGATGTATTTAAAAAAGCATTTAAATTTAATCAACGGTTTACAGATAGTTTTAATTCATATGCTACTTATTTTTATGGAAGGTTAAATGTTTATTATTTTAATACTATTAAATTAATTGTAATTTAATATTTAAAAAGTAATAATAAATATAACATAAAGGGGGGTAATTATTAGTTATAAATACTCACAAAAATTATTCATTATTTTCTAAATATATTATTAAATTATATATTTATTTTTGATTATATACAAGAACCAGAATGACAACTACAGTAAAAATATTGGGAACAAAATATATTTCGACATCTTGTACAACTGATGAATGAATGCCCACGAGAGCAAGGTTTCTTTAAAAGATCTATGGGGAAATAAACATTTACATTTAAAAATATCTTTTTTCATCAGAAAGTTGGGCAGAGTACCATGTATACCCTATCATCTTATTATAAATTGGTGATGACAATTAATCGAATTTTTATACTAACTTAGCAAGAATTTATTTCTTGATATGTTTGATTAAATAAGAATTTTGTATACGCTTAGCACGCTTTGAACCATCTGCTCGCGCATTCAATAAATTAAAACTTGCTCTTTAGTATTTCTTTTGATTACTGAAGTTGGGAACGTTTGCTTACATTTCTAACAAGTATAAATAGCTTCCTTCAATTTTTGATATAAATACAGATTCACTGAGTTAGAATTAATAATTTATTATTATTAAAATCCAGGAATTTGAAAATTATTTGAAAATGATGCAAGTTACCAAAGTTACTTTTTTAATTATTTTTTAAAACATTAAATTATAACTTAAGTATTAAAAAACAAATATTTATCCTTCTTTAAAAATAAATAGCATACTAATCAAAACTATCTGTAAATTGCTAGTTAAATTTTAATAATTTTTTTAAAAAATTCATCCGTATTTATAATTTTTTAAATTTAAATTTTATTATATTTTTTGGATAATAAATATTTATTTTGGGATAAAAAACTTAATAACGTATTAATTAAAAATAATTATAATTTTTTGAATAAAAATTAAGAAAAAAATGAGCCAGGGCTCGAACACTGACGTTTCGAATATGAGACGGTTACCTACAGCCATTCCATTCGGATTATCCGATTGACAATCAAGTAATCAGTATATAAGCTTTACCAAAAGTTTGAAGACCACTCTCTCGAAATTGACTGGTCATTACGTTTTAATATTTTAATGAGTGAACATTCTAAATGTATACTATCATTATACTAAATCTCATCCCAATCTCATATTTCAACCACACGCCCTCTCCTTGTTAGAATATAAATATTCTTTGATTGCCATGTCATTCACATTCGCTTGACAGCAGATCTGAGTCAATGTATAATTTGATGCGAGAAGAGAAAACCTATTTTTCAATTAGTACTATAAGTTCACACTTTCTCTATATAGATACATATACATATGTTGCTCGAATTTTCAATCGTTTATAAAATACTTTTTATTCATCCACTCAAGTTCAAATGCATTTTTTAAAAACTTATAGTTAATGACACTTCATATTAATACAATTTTTCCAATATTAATTCATTAATTAAATTTAATTATTTTTTATACTTTAAATAGAGTTTTAGCCTTTTGTAATGAAAACTGAAATCAACAGGCTGTTGCTCAATCAGTAAAATGCAAGGATTTCAGTATTTTACACGTGAATGTGAAATATGCGAGTTCAATTCTTTTGGAAATCAATAATTTTTTAAATAAATTATTTATATTAATAGTAATTATCTAATAAAAAGTAACTAAAATAAAAATTTTCCTTTGTTGACCTAAGGGGAAATTGACTTAATTTTTTAAAATTAATGGTTTAGTTTATATTTCTTTGTTTCAACACATTACACAACACATGAATCACCTGAGAATATACATAGTAAATTTTGATTCATACATACTACATCTCCTGTGAATCAGACATAATTAAATACTTTCTTACAATAAAATTTCTTTTACAATTAAAAAAGAGAAAATGAGCACGCATCTTATTAGATACGATTGGAATCCCAGGGATCAATCATGGCAGCGAACATGATAATCAATCAAAAGAAAATATTATACAAATGGATTCTTATATACATCTGAATTTTCGAAAGCAATTTATCTAAAATTCATGAAGAGTTTTAATTGTTATCCTCCAAATTCATCAGCTACTTCTTTAAAAAAACTTTGTTATTTAATTGTAATAAATTTTTTAATGAAACAAACTAATCACGTTCTTCAAATTTTAAAGTCAAATGAAAGCATAGACATGATAATGATGCCGTGCGTAAGTCGGTACAGCTTATATAATAAAATAGCAAGTAATAAATACGTACGATAAAACAATTTCATTATTTCAAAACCAACAGAAAACTAATGCTCGCTATCTTTCAAAATTTTCATACAAAGGAGTATAAATAAAATTGTGTCGTAATACATACACAAACTATTCAAAACTTTTTGTACAGTAATTGCATTCAAATATAAAAGATTCTAATTCTTAGATGGTTTTTACTGTAAGAATCCTGAATAATGGAAATTCTGATTTATTTAAAAATATGACTTATATACTGTACATTTAAAAATAATAAGAGATTTCTCAATCTAAATACAGAATCATTGATTTTTAAAAGAGAAGATATGTATGGAACTGGCTTCAAAAATATTCCACAGCTCGCTGATTTGAGATATAGAATTTTAACCTTTTGCGGTTTATTTTAAAATGCAGAACTGCAAACTCTGCATCTTCAGTAACTTGATGTTCAGATCGTAAATCAGATTTTCTGTGAGCTGAAAAAATTCCCAATGCGACTCATACGTGTAAGATTCTTTAACTAAAGAACTTTTTCACTTCGTTAAATTTCTTTCTTTTGACATGAAAAATAAAGTGTTGTCATGGTAATGATAACGACCTAGATACAGTATTAAGCAATTTAATTTAAAATAATCCTCGATGATATAATTCTGTATATTCATATTTATATATGTTGCCTGCTTATTAAGCACAAATGCAATCGCATTTTGTTGAAATTATCATTTGGAATTCATTTTTGAAACTGATTTAGAAAATAATAAATATTTCTCAAATTTAAATGACACAATGAGTACGAATATATCTTCTGCTTGCAAGCCTAATTTTTTTATATTTTGGAATTCAATTAGAGGCCAACTTTTAATACTGAATTAACTTCAAAATATTTAATCAATAAGAATTTTCCTTTTTTTGTTCTGTATGCAAATTCACGGGAAATAGTACTTTTACAACAATGCTTTCAATTTTAGTATTTGTAAAAACTTTTGATAGTATTGTATCCTATCATTCAAATTCAAACTACTTAATATGAGAATGAATATATTTTTAAAAATATCTCTTTATTTAAAATTTGAATTTAAAGATATTCTTTACATTCTAAGGCAGTTACGGATATCTTTTTAAGAAAATATTTTTGCTTTAATTTTTTTAACATTTGCTAAATACGTTACGCAGAAACATGACTGGATTCTATAGTATAATATATTTACCATTCAATTAAACATACATTTTGATTTAAATGCGTTCTGATAAATGGGAAAAATCAGCAGTTTTCATTCTTTTCCTTTCATCCCCACGATAAAATATCTCTTAAGAAATAAATATTTCGGAATGCATAAGTTTCTTATAAATGTTCTGATAAACACATCCAAAAAGTAAATAAAAACCTTTTTAATAAAAAGGAAGGAAAGAAACGTTAGCATTTTTAAAGTATGAATGAACAAACCCCAAATAGAGAAAAGCCATTTTTTTATTTTGGTTGTGATTTGTGTTTGTCGTAATTCTTTATTGTGACACTTAATTCCGCATATAAAAGCAACCCTATTTAATTTCATAGATAGAACCACTTTAACTTATGAGTAACTTTTTCCCACACCTCTCAAATTCTTATTACTGGAACTTTCATTGTCTTAGTTTGATATTCCATATTGACCTTCATTTAAAGCCCTATACAAAGACTGAGTAAACTCATTTTCTAGTCTTTTCAATTCGAAAGTATACTAGCTCGACAAGTCTTTTTAACTTCCGATTTTTATTTCTTGTTGGCTCCACATACTGCATTCTCCTCAGGTTGACCACCAAGTAGAATGAATTGCAATTTTTTCTAAAATTTAATTATTAAATAATTTAACTCTGCATCGATTTACGGATTAATTCCAGATTAAAATTTTTAAAAAATGTTTATGAACGTTCTAATATTTACCTTCTACCTGAAGATATCTATAGAGCACAATGCCAGCTTTATTTCGCGAAAAAGATTTTGAATAAAGTCTAAAAGTTTCGAACATTTTCTATTAGTTTATTTATTATTCTTTATTGTCATTTTTATTTATTTTTGGGCTCTTTTCGAATTCTGTGTGAAGATCATTAGTATGATAGATTTGCATTTTACAACTACTTAGAAATAAAATTTTGAAATACTATCCATCATATTTTGAAATTCATTAACGGAGTTATTTATCTTAGTAAAGTTATCTTTTATTAACCAAGGTAAAATTGAAATATTTTATTAACGTTTAGTGACTTTATGCTTTAATTAAATTTTTATTATATTTTTATTAATGTTATCATTTCCATATTTGTATACTCCGAAACATTTTTTATACAAATCTTCCACTATGTATGAACAAAAAAGAAAATGCACGCAGAATTTCAACAAAAAAATCTTTGAAAAATGGATTTACTGAAGTTATTTCAAAAGTGATGACTTTTGGTTCTAAAATGTCTCTGACATTAGAGAAATTCTGAAATTCAATTTAGATAAGAAATGAAATCAAAAACTTTTATTATAGCAAAATTTTAGTTCATGGAAGAATAACCAAACAAAAATGAAAATATTGACATTTGATGGAAAAATGCTTTGCTTCAAGATTCTCATTGAAGAACATCGAAATTCTCTCTTTCATATAAATTGGGCTGCGTTCCCCGCGGTTTTGTATTTTAACTATCTTTTTCTAGAACCCATCTTTCCCGAGTCAAAGTGTTTCTTACAGGAGATAGAAAAGAAATCCATTGCTTCAATTCTTATAAGAAAGTAGAAATAAAGTTTGGGTAAGTTTCTTAGATTTATGATTTTGCTTTTCTTTGTAGTATATGCTGTTAGGATATCTGAATTCCTTAGTAAAAAGAAGTTAATTAACTAAAAAATAAACTTTCAGATATTAAACAAGAAATACTTCAGTAATTACGGATGCGACTTTCTTTTCAATGCCTATACTCAAGTAAAATGCCATAATGCATGTTTTTATTTTGTATTATCTGGTTCAGATAAAGTCTAGATATAAGATAATTTTTCCTTGAGAAATGCATTCAATGACCCCCTCCCCTCCAGCTTTCTTGGGCTGCCCTGAGGAGTATTTTGTGTTTATATTCTTATTATAGTCAGTGGAAGTTATATATCTTACGACTATAGGAAGAGCTCATTATGAGCAATTATTTACCAATTTGGTTTCCCATTTTCGATTTTTTTAACTTCATCTACAAATTAATGATTTGTTTTAATTAAGCTTTTTATATTAATTCTTTGTACTTCGAAAAATAATTAGAGGCAAAATTATTCACCTAATACGAAGATCTGCTTATTGTCATTAAAAATAAATATACATGATTCTTTTAAGTCGAATTTCTTTCAAAAATTAATCTACATCTTTTAACCATTAACTAGGCGTTTTTAACAATTAAATTTGAAAAATAATGCACAATTTTGAATGGTAAGTCAAAGACACCATCGGAGTGCAAAGGGTTAATAGTTTTAAGAATTATATTAGTTTTTATTATTAATTAATGATTTCTTAACTTACCATTAAAAACATTAATTATTAAGATAGAAATGATAAACTTAAAATAAATATAATATTACAATTATTGTTGAATATAATTAGTCAAATGAATAATACTCTAATATATTATAAATAAGAAATTTATTATATTTTAATTTGTTTACTCATGATTTCACTAATTCCATATGAACAAACACAGCAGTCCTAATATTTTGTAATTTTTGTTTCACGCTTATTTCTTTATTTTGGAATTATGCGAAAAAAAAGTTTTCGATTGACATTCCTTCGAACCCTCCCCTCCTTCCATCTGCACTGTGGTTTTAAGCAGCTGTTTAGTCTGCTTAACACGTTGACTACCATGATTCTTGCCTTATAATCGGACTATCGATCTAATTAGATAACCTCTTTTTTACTATGTTTTAACTACAACAGAAAAGGAGGCATCTAATTAGACAGAAAAGGTTCGCACAGTTAGATAGTAGATGTGAGCCACAATCGGTTCCTAATTTGACCTAAATCGTCTCCTAATTTGATGTTAAAATTATATACCTAATATCATTTATCTATTTGATTATTCGAATAATTGTTTGCAAACACTCCTAATACACAGACTGAGAGATAGACAATCTTCCGATGGATTTAATCCAAAATTGAATACAACTTTCAATTCAGAATACAATAATTAAACTACTCCTTATGTTTTTGACTATTTCTTGTGTGTTCACATGCACATGGAGAAAGACAAATTTCTCAAAGATGGATTTCATTAAAATTTACATAGATGTTTATAATTTTTGAGCTGAATTTCATCCTTCTATATTAGTCCGTTTTTGGGTTATTGTATATACACGATGAAATACTTTGAAATAGTTTTTAGGACTTTCAGAATTCTGAAAATGGAAGATTAGTCTAAGTTTGTCAGCCGAATTGTTTTTGAAGATTACCATAATTTTTTTGTACTTTGAATTAGAGAAAGAATAAAATAAAATGAATTCGAGAAAGAATAAAATGAAAATAACCGACGTAGACTGCTTTTTAGATAAATTGGAGTATTTTGGCACAGTAAATACATAAGAAATTTCGATGCACTTACCCTTAAATGTATTGATTAGCCAACCCCCTTCCCCCACACACGTGGCCTTTTTTGACATGACACCCAAGATAATCGCTTTGCAGTGCAGTGGGAATTACGAAGTAGAAATCGAGGTGATAAATGGATTGAAGATAGCCTAGTTTCGTACAACAATCACGACTCTTTTTCCTCAAATTAACAACGGTTTATCTTCTGTTTTGAATTAAGTCTCTAAACAGACAGTTTCGAGTTCCTATTATCTCTAGCATATTCAGTTTAAAGTTTGTCCTGAAAAGGACAATTTATGGTCCATAGGAAGCTTTTGTTCCTTATTATTTAAATACGTATCTAACTGCGTGATAAATAAAACATACTGATTTATCCGAGTCAAGCATTTAACGATAATTCCATTAAAGAGAAATCACTAATCTTTGACACAAAAAGATTGAAAAATAAAATAATAATTGACGAAATAATAAGAGCTTAAGAAATCTAATATTTATTTTTGTTACATAGCAAAAAGGCAATTAAATTATTCACAGGGAGTGTTGAAATTTTTGTTTTCTTTCTTTCACAATATTAGTTGCGATAGTTTAAAAATACAAGATTGAAATAATTTCTCAATGCTTTCTTTCTTCATTGAGAATTACTATTTATAAAGTATGGCGCATCCATGCCAGATACTATGAAGAATATAAAGCATTTTAACAAAAATAAGTTAGAATTTCAGCTGATTTTCTATTATAAGACTAAAGCGTATTTTATATGCCAGTAGTGACACATAAAGAATACTAATGATTTAAGAAAGAAAAAAAAATACAAATTTCAGTAGGTTTTCTATTATTTTTGAATTAAAGAGCATTTTGTAGTTGGGTATACCTATTATTTTCGAAACTTCAAAAATGTTTGTCTGTTCATGGAGACTATATCGTTTGGATACTAATACAAATAAAATTTTCTGCAATAAAGATGCAAATTTTCGAAAAATCACTTAGGTTTCTAATGAAACGAAAGAACTGTTTAGAGGTTGATAATCCATATTTTCCATCAAATGATTGTTCTCGCCATTTATTTAACGTATTTTAATCATAAATGGTTCTTGTACCAATAAACATCAAGTCAAATCAAATCAAATACTTGAATACTCGTGCTGGCTGTAATCTGAACAAACATACTGCCGCAATTTCAAAACAGAGAACATTAGTTTTCGTCTGATAACTCTGCCCTTCTTATGTATATGAAAACTTAGGAGAGAACTATACAAAAGACCCCTTGATAACAAAGTAAAGTTTTTTTTTGTCCTCTAAATAAATGTTGATTATTCGCATTTTGGCATTGTTGTTTACACGAACTTTTCCTCGAGCATGAAATTATTGCTTATTTGTAATTCACCAATTGAAAAAACTACATTAAGTTGGCGGTAGTACATGATAACATATCACGCATTGATAGATTTTAAAATACGATTTTGCATTGTTTAGAACAACGATTTCAGGAAAGAAGAAATATAATTAAATATTTAAATCGCTTTTAAAATGTTTTCTATACATACACTATCTTTACTGGTGTTTATTGGTTTTTTACAGAGTTAGGTTTTAGACTTTTTAAAACACTTACAGAGCAGCGAGAGCTTGAAAAGTGTCCTTTTGATGTATAATAGAACAATCTGTCTCAGCTAGATCGGATAAACTCTGCACAGCCAGATTCGTTTTTTGGAATACATAAAAAATGCTTCAAAGAATTGTACCTCTAAGACCTATAGTTTTTGAGAAAAATGTGGAAGAAAATGAATGACATCATATCCGGTTTACGAAAAAACCCCACCTTTATTCGAAACATGAACATCAGTGCTTGCATAATTTCAAATAGGAAGATGTTCGAAATGTCTCCCACGCATATGGAGGCATGCATTGAGTAAACCGGATATGACGTCATACATTTTCTCTCGCGTTTTTCTCGAAAACTATGGGTTGTAAAGGTACATTTCTCTGGGTATTTTTTATGTCTTCCAAACAACGAATCTGGCTGTGCAGAGTTTATCCAATCTCTTTCAACCTGCACATATTTTGTTATGTGTTTACTTTAGACCCCAGTTTCAGTTCATACATGGACCTTCAAACATAAGAAAAGATTTGCAAGCAATATGGCATAGAAAATAACTTCTTGCCGTATCTTATCTACTGTATTCTTATAATTTTTAATCATAAGAATGGAAGGGAATGACTTAACAAGAATAGAATTACGTACAATATATGCTAATATACATACATTAGATTGATTTATGGCATACAGATTAAAAAGTATATTGTATGAAATAATAAATATTATAAAGATATAAAATGCAAAAGGATCAGTTATCTAATATATTTTAAAAATGCATCTAAGATTGTAAATTAGATAATGTATTTTTACGTCATTGTAATACAGAGATACATGTCTTACATAAGGGGGTTTCGATTCAACAGCAAAGCGTGTCCTTGCATTTACAAGTGCGGATACGTAATCAAGCAATAATTAATTAATTTTAGGAACCAATTTAGTCCTAATTAATGGATTTATCAGAAGGATTTGAGTATTCACCGATGTGGCATTTACATCTAAACCCTCAAATCAATCGAAACTGTTATATCATTTCAAAAGTTTCGATTGTTTATGATTTTGCGTAGGTTTGAATACCTTTACACCCCTTATTAAATTTATGTTTTTCAAATTTATGAATTTAAGGGGAAAAACTATTTAGCAAAATGAACTCAAAAACGATGTATGTCAAAAATAACAAAGCAGTTAAAAAAAACTTCAGTAATATGGGTGAACAAATTGGTAGTAAAAGATGCATAGTTCTATTATGTTATGGTAGAAATTATTGTAAATTATAATAGTTAAATTCTAATATGATAATAACCTATCATATGAATATTCTTATATTACATTTTTTTGTTGGATTACAGAGCTAAACACCCTATAATCCTACAGTAGAAATAAAATAAAAGGGTATTTATATGCTATCGGTACATTTTATAATGATTTTACTAAATGTAAAATCATTATAAAATGAAAAAAAAATACTAATTTGAATGGTTTTGAATTTTTTTGAATGAAATGAGTTTTTCCCTTCAAAATTGCAGTTTTGGGAAAATTTAGAATGTACGTTGATGAAAATGCTTATTTATGAAATATTTTCAATATTCAAGATACGTTTAGTGCTTAGTCACAATTTTTCATTATAAATACAGCGAATTCTCTTAAAGTGTCCTGCCATAAAACCTGATTTCATATATTGTGAAAAGTTCTCACATAGTTCGATTAGCAATGATATAAGTATGCTCAAGATAAATTAAGAATTTTCAAAGTATTTGAATTTTTTAAAGTAAATGCTCACTAATTATAAATGAGCTGTGAAATAGATTTAAAAAAGTAGCATCTTTCGAGAAATATATGCAGTTACAAATTAGAGGCATATTTAATTTTTTATAAATTCGCCCTATGATACATAAGTCGTTATTTCCAATTACGTCAAATGTATCCTGCCAATTATACGATAGTCCACTATATTACCGATTGATAAAATTTTGGATTGTTTTTGTAATGATACTGAGCAAAGTATATTCATACGATCAAATATTTAAGCACACAAAACACTGAAAATAGTAACCAAATATTGATGACTTTTTCCATTAAAAGAATCTATAGGAATATACCCCGCACAGTTAATGAGGTTATTTCTTATCTTCAAGAAGGATAACAATATAAAACGCATAACCCAAATCAATTTCAGAACTATCTCATGAAAACCCTTCTATAAAATGTAATACCCTGTGCTATTTAAGAATCTGGATCGTTATTTTATGATTTTAATCATTGGACCGTCAGATACAAATTAATACTTCTAGAAAATGTTTCGATGGTATAAATTAACGATCACTTTTATGCTGTTTTGCTTTTCTTCTTCATCTGTCTGGTTCTCTTCTATACCTTTCCATCAAATGTATATGTATATTTATATAAAGTAGATTCTCTTGATTGTTTTATTTTCGTTCTTTCTTTTGTTTTACGAAAGATTAACATTTTGGAGAACAGTAATTCATCCAATGATATAAATGTTTCACAAAGCATGATTGTTGACGGATTTTATAAACAGATTTTTTTCGCAATGAGTCGAAGTCTGATAAAGAGTAAATCTGCGGAGGTAGAAATAAACAAAACTAATCTTTAAATTATCTTTTTTTGTTTAAAATGACCTCAGCAGTTAAAACCCCCAGCTTTATCATCACTATTTTTAAGTTCTCATATACGCAGTAAAGAAGAGAAGAGAAAAAAATAATATTGTAAGCATCAAAGATCACGGGAATTTCGTTTCTCCTTTCCTCCCTTTCGGCACAACTGACGATTTTGGAAATACGTAATGAGCTAGATAACTGAAGTTTGGTTTGTGATTCTGATATTAAGTTGAATTTTTAAATCAAATTTGAAAGGTCTATGAACTTTTCCTAAATTCATAATAGATATTTTCAATATAATTTACGAGACTAAATGCAAAATTATAGACTAACTTAAGAAAATAATTTTAACCTTTCAAAACTTAACAATGGAAAGCATTTGCTTGCTATTATGTTTTGCATTCTGATCAGTTATTGTTTATAACTCCTTGAAATTGGTACAGAAAAGCTATATAATATTGGAAATATTTATTTTCTTGAATAAGGATCTTCACTTTGCTTATTATGATATTTATTTATTTGTCGAAAGTATATTGCTGATTTGAATAATCGATTCTTTGTTTTGCAATACTTTCAATCAGTATAAGTTTTATTTTCAGAAATGAAATATACTACATAAGTTCTACATGGTATGTGTTGCTGAATTAAAATTTTAATTTTGATTCTTAAAATATTTTTCATGGTTTGTAGAGAGTTATTATTAATTATAAAAGAGCCTGACGTAAAAAACAACTCAACAGCTCAGTATTCTTTTACACTGTAAAGGGATAGCAATCGAACTGGTATTTAAAGTAAACAGTTTGCGCCCTTTTAAAATTACTTGAGCATTTCCAGAAAATCAACGAAAATGTTGCTTACAATTTTACTTATAATATTTATGCACATATCCCTTTTCATGTCTTCAGTGAAAAAAAATTACATATTTATTTGTGTTCACTTTACAGTAGCCATAATTAAAATTCGGTTTCAAAAATATATTGAAAATTAGAAAAAAATTCTTTACAAATCGAACTAAAAACTATACATTTATATTAAAGTTTTTTTATTAGTTACATTTTTTATAAATTATTTTTTCAATGCTATCAATTAATCAATGATTGATAGCAGTGGTAAAATAACTATCACAATAATATCAGAGACGAAATTATTATGATAGTAAAATATTGACCACGGACCAACAGGAAAAAATGCAATTTTATATATTTTAAGAGGATTTTTATAGATTTTCATTTAGAGCAAAGTTTAGTTGTATTGGACAAAATCTCAACGGTTTTTGTCATACTTTGCAGATAACTTCCTTAAGCAGACATATTTCACGAAAATAATTTCTGTTTCGTAGTTTTTATATTTATTTTACACAGATTTTTCTTTCCAAAATAAGTAACTAGAGTTAAAAATAAAAGTAATAAAAATAATTTCGAAATATTGACGAATTTTTTATTAGTTATAAATTCTTATCTTTATCAAATAAATAAGGTTCGTATTTATTTCATTAAACCTTAATAATGACATTATCCATGATAAAATTACAAAAATAAAAAATAATAATAAATTTAATTTTCTCTTTTTAAAGCTTAATACCCTTAAAATGTTGTTAGTTCCAAAAACATTTTCTGGTAGTTGATAATCTAATAAGTTAAAAAAATATATTTTATTAACATATTAAAGGTATAGTAATTTTTGGTATAAAATTGAAATGAATCCAAATTTGAATGCAAACCTATAAAATATAGACAAACACGTTGCAAATAGTAAGAAAGTAGTGCCAATGGAGGAAGTAAATTAAATGAATGAATTCAAATATTTTGCAAGCATTAAAAATTACAAAGGTATTGAACCACTTCATGGAACTCTGTTAGTGGTAAAATAGTGAAAACATATAATACACAAATTTCTGCAAACATTAGCTATATTATATCTTATTAACGACAGCTCATTAATTGATAGATATTACAGTAGTTTTTCGTAGTTTATTTTTGATTTCGTATAAAATGCTCTATTTTATTGCGATATAAAATGTTTTTAAAGGTGTAGATTAATTTTTCAAGGATGAAAGTATTGAAATTTTTTTCCAATCAAAATGGACTGATAGGAATTAATCAAAGCAAAATGAAACAAGCGAATATAATCCAAAACAATAGCCTCAGATAAATACCACTTATTTCAAAACGCATAGCATTTTTTTCTTGCCATTATCGTACACCAGACAGGAATCTGATTGCAGCCAGTACGTGTAATTTTACCACTTTCCTTTGTCTCGGAATCACTGTGAGAATAGTTTTGTCTTTCGACGCAAAACAATTTTACATGTGCTTCATGTTTTATAATAATATCATTACTTATCTTTAGACATCTTTTTCTAATTTATGAACTACTTTTATCTAAGGGATTGAACATTTAAGGTGATATAATTGTTTTTCTTGATAAAGCGGCATTTGATATCTCCGTTTTTAACTCTAAATTTCATATAATTAATAAGAGTAGAACTGAATTAAAATTATTTAATAGATTTCAAAATTAAATTATAGAACATTTTATTTTTGACATAATATAGACATTAAATTAAGAAATTTAATAATAAAAATACTTTAATTTGATATTCAAAATAAAAAGCCTAACTTTTTTTATTATAATTTACTGTGTTATATATCTATAAGATGAAGCGCTGCAAACTTATATGGCCATCTGTAAAGCTCGTGCCTTAACAGTAAACATGTTGTTTAAATAAATTATTATTAGATTTATTTTCAGTATGTCTTTTGATTGTGAAAGGATTGGAAATATAATAAATGAAAAACAGTAAATATTTGCAAAAAATTAAAATTGAACCATCTTTAATGTTTATTTGAGAGCAAACAATTCAATTGAATACTTATTTATGAAAAGTCATCAAAAAATTTATCAACTAAGATAGCTAAATGACTGCAAATGATTTTTTATGCCTTACGTTCATAGTATATCATAAATTGAAAAATTGATTGGAAAGGGATATTATGCATATAAAGTTATCTATATTAAGGCCCTCTTTCATCATGTTTTTTAGAAGAATGATCAAGGTTCTGTAAAGCAAAATAATAAATATATCATTACGAGGAATTTGAATGAAATTTTAAATTTACGTACCGTAGATGAATAAATATTTTATTATGATGAATTTGAAAACTAAAAGTTATATTGAACCTAAAATAAAGTAAATATTATTAAATATTAGTTTTATTATAAATATTGATTATGCTAAACAGTTCTGATCGCCAATTTTTTCATGATTTCTGAACATTTTTAATAATTTTCCCTTCCATCCAGAATGAACTTTTCTTTTGTAGACATTTCTCTATCGTTAGTTAGTTCATTTGTTTTCTGTAGTCCAGTTTCAATTACACGGAAAGGAATTTTCTATTCGTAAGACCAAAATACTCCATATCCTTACATGGATTTACTTGTATTTTACTTAGGCATCCAGATTTACTTGGCATTACATCTGGATTTTATTTAGCATCGAATCCGGTTCTTGCGTATCTAGATTTTAATTAGCATCGTTATTATATTTAGAAAACCTTTTATTTGCGTTCCGGTGTCCTGGCACAGAGGTAGCGGGTCTTCCTCGTGATCTGGGAGTCCCGGGCTCGAGTCCCATTTTGAGCATGGTTGTTCTTCTGTGTACTATCTGTGAGGTGTGTGTGTGTGCCCCCGTGTAAAAAGGGGCTGTGCAAGCGAATGTGATGAGTGTGTAGCTAAGTCATACTCTTGGCCCTATTTGGCAATACTTCAAAAACAAGAGACGCTCATTCAGCTTAACATCGCTGACGGCCGTCGCGCACTTATCTTGACAAGTGCCATTAGTAACAACAACAACAACATTATTTGCGTACCATTAAAATCTGCGGGATATTCCTATGTATGCATCGTTTATGTCGAATGCATAAATCAGAAGATTATTTACACATAGAATATATATGTCATGTAAGTTAATTTGTTTATTTGTGTTTTCTATTATAAGGATTATAGGAAGAAAGAGTGTTCTAATCACGGAATGATCTAATCTCAAACTTTTAATGAATCACCACATTTAAGATGACCCTGAGAAAGAAAAAGACTTTTTTGGAGCTTTATCTCTCTGTCGGTAACTTTGTCTCTGTCGGTAATTTTGCGTCTGTATGATATCGGTAAATCAAGAACACAATGAGTTAGAAAAATGACATTTGAAATGTTATCTTTACAGTAATTTTTTGGATTTAAATCAATTATTGGAAAATATCCACCAAATAAATGTCTGTTTCCTTGAATACGGAGAATGTAACTTAGAAAAACTACAAAATAGTTTAACGAAATTTGGTATGTATTCCTAATATCACTATTTAAACTTGTGTCAAATTTTGGACTCAAAAGAAAGAGTTAAAAATTCGATTTTTTTCCTCTGGCCTATGAAGTTTGAGAAATCAATCTACATTAAAACTCCCATTCAGATCGATGATTACAGTTTTTTAAAAATAAATATTATATCTGAGAGCCTGCTCTTTTAACTCTTCAAAATCTTTATTTTATTACGATTATTAGAAATAAAATTATAATAATTTTAACGGAATTTAATAGCTGAAAAAGAACTATAATACAGTACTATACTAAATAACAATAAATAAAACCTTTTCATTCTTCTTACCTACTATTTAAATATCATTGACTTTCCTTACTGGATATTTTACCATATATTAGGTGTAATTTAGGAATATTTTCAGTATGAATTTCGTTTTTATAACATTGTTGCAATTCTGGCAATTCTGAATCACTAAAATATTTTGATTTCTCATTGATACTGGAATTTCTGACAATTAATGCATGGAAAGCATTTGAATCATGACAAGTAGTAATTGAGAGAAACTATACTATTTCTACATTTCTTAACACACATTTTACAATTAAAAAAAACTGGATAAATATCGAGTTCTGCTGATACCATCTGAAAAGCTGATTACAATACATACTCATTAGAGTGGAGAGAAGTTTTTTTCTCCTCAATTGAAAATTAAAAAAAGAAATGAAGTACGTTCAAAGAAAAGATGTAATTACTCACCAATCTGGAAAGTTTAAAAAAAAATTCCTTTCCCCATCTCATTAAAAAATAAAAGTAAAAAAACTAATCCCATTTCCTCAAAATGTAGTTTTTCTCAATGTTTTTTAATTTTTCAAATGCGATTACTAAAATGCTATTAAAAATCAGAGTTTTAAATTTGCCATACAATTAGTGTATAAAACTATCTAAGAATTAAACTCGTGTAATTTTTAAGAATTTTTTTCCTAATCTTTTGCTTCAGTTTCTAATATAATATTAATAATTATAACATTAATAATTATATACCTAAGAATATAATTCTGGTCCTTTGTTTTCAATCGGGAATGTTTATCCGACTTGTAGCAAAAGAATTTAAAGTTTTCTCAAATACTTTTTAAAAAACAATTAAATTATGAAATATTTTTGTACGATGTATTAAGTTTTTACATAAAGGTAATTTGAAAAAAAAATTATTGCTTCATATATCATTATTTTAAAAAAAGCATCCAAATACAACTGAATATCTTAAAGACATTATATTTTGTAAGTATAAGAGCAAATTAAGAAAAAACATTGTTCCTGTTTTTTTGAAATAAAAGGTATTTCGATTTCGTCTCGTGTTATTTAAGATATCTCAGAAAATTTTTGATAGCTACAGATTATATTCAAAATGGAACTCGGTACATAATGTCTGGAAATTATTTCATGAAACGAATACATTTTTTATTTAATTTTTAATATTAAAAGCTAGTACTACTTTTAGCTTTTCAGTCTGAAAAAGATTTTACTAAGGCTCTAAATGCAAATGGCTTCTAAAACGACTTTGATTTTCATAATGTGTCATTTACGGAAGCTATAAAATGTAGAACTAATATTATTTCGTAGCTTCTTTCTTTGTATCTGAAGATTCCGAAATAATTGAAAAAAAGATTTAATGCTGTTCGTCGAGATGGTCTCTTCTGTCGTCGTGAAGTCGCGTGTCAATAGAGGTTCCGCCCTTGACATCTGATTGCAATTCTGAGAAACAAGTCCTCTTTGCCTGAGGTGCTGTGTCTAAATGTGGCAATAATTAAACGAATTGATGCCTGCGTCGAAAAAAAAGGAACACCGGCAAGAAATTACTTCCTTATTTTTTATTTTTATTTTTCCAATCAGCCGAAGTTTTTATGCTGTAAGCAAAATTAATTAATCACTTTAAAACTCTTCAATACATTCTTCATAATTCTTAATAAGCCTTTTTGGTTGTTTTAAATCTTTATATCAAGATAGTACATAAAAAACATTTAAGTCATGCTCGTAACTCAGTAATGTGATTATGTTTTCTGACGACATTAAAAAAACACAAAGAACGGAACTTCGTGCTACAAGCAATATATATTCGCTGTAGGAAAAAATGTTTTAATTATTAACTACACTAATTAAGTGATTTTAATTAATTACAAAAATTCCTCTTCCCATGGATTATTCTACACCAAAACGTATCTAATGGCTTAAACACAAAATTGAAAATTTGATATTGATATAATTCTGTACACGAAGGATTAAAAATTGTTTTCAATAAATTTTTGATACTTACTGATGAGAAAAGTGAATCTGTACAGGTCGAATTATATATATTATATATTCTTTGTGAAATAATTATAAGAATTGTTGAAATCATTCGCTTATATTTTTAAGAAGGAAGAAAAAAAAACAATAAAACAAGTGTATATTATATTCAGAATTTATAACAAAAAAGTCAAATTTTGATCCAAGATGCCAAAAATGAGTTAAATTTAATTCAAATATATCTACATCCCGTTAGAAGCATTAAGAAGACAGGGTTAAAACGGCCCTCGAAATATGAATGATTTTCAGATGTTGAGGATGAGTCCGTTGCAAGAACCCCTCATCCAAACTTCTGCGGTGCCTAAGTTGAAAAACATTTATCCCCAACGAATTTAGTATGCATCAAATTACCTTACTCGGCATTTCTTCAATTGAATTTTTTGGAGAACGGGACACTTCTTATTGAAAAAGTCAAGATATTGTTTTACCATGAAATCGAACTTTATTGTAAGGAAGATGCATAATAGATTTATTAGTTAAATTATATGATAAAATCTATTTTAACCAGTAAGAATGCATGTTGGCGCATGGCAAATTAGATATTTTAACGGTAAATGAATGCATGTTTCTTTAACATACATCCAGTTACCAGTTTCGTATAAACGATACAAAAATGACATAAAAAATGGTGGTAAGATAATATGGTAAATGAAGGGTTAAAACTTATTTTCAGAAATTTTTTGATATTCATTGAGGAGGAAAATACAGTTGTACAGGATCTTTGCACTACTGTTGCTTCAGCCATCTACATTAATTAATGCCTGTCGCTTAAGCTTTTAAACTGCGAATCAAAATAAAATAAATAATATAAAAATATATAGGTGATTTCAAATTAAATTCCATACCTTAATTTTATATTTTATCAATGCAAAATTTAATATTAGATGGCTCTGAACCTACAAATCTTTTTCTTATAATTATAATTTCGACAAAATTTTCATTGTTTTGATATAAATGTAAACTAAGCATAAATTTAAAATTTAAAAGTATCTTTCCTGTTTAGAAATGTAAAAACTAAAATGTGTAAAATTATCCTCGAAAATTACTTGGTTTCTTTTTTGAATGTTTCTTCTCATTCGATCTTTAAAATTTGCTGACCAAATTTTTTTTGAAGAATCGTCTTAATACACTCAAAAGAATTAGGCATCCGATCACGTATATATAAATAATATCTTTGCAGATTTTCTATGTTTGTTATTTCACTTAGGCGCTATAGATTAAAAACAATAGTTATATTACTTGAATTAAAAATTTTAATATTTAAAAATTCTAAAATTTTCTTATAATTTTTTCGAGAGATGTTCTCATTTATATTTAAAAGCCGTATTTTTGCTAAAATCTTTAAATCAATGTGAAAAATTTGATACTGTTTAAATTAGAAAAGAAATGTTATCCTTTTTCAGCTAAAGCCAAAATAATTTTAAAATCCCAGTTATTTTTAACGTTACCTCTTATTAAAAAATGTTAAAAGATAAAAAATTGAATTTTTCAAGTAATTTTTTATAACTTTACATAGTTACTTTATATGATTGCATTTATTTCGCATTATAATAAGCATTATAAGTTGATAAAGGATTTACCTTATTTGAAAGGCTTCCATTTATACAAGGAAGCAGACATTATTTAATTTTAGCCTTTTTTTATTACAAAAATAAATTTTTAATTGGAAAATTAGGATAATTTTATACAGTTTAGGATCCAATACTCATAGAAATATTTTAGAAGCATTAATGTGAGTTAAAACTATTAAATGAATCTAACCTTTTTAAAAATTTATTGGGGAAATGTGATAATTCTCCCATTATACGCCAACGATTCTGAAAACTATAACGATAGTTTCTCTGTTCAGGAAAAGATAACGAAATTCAGCGGGGGGAAACGAGGGCCTAGAAATTATGTTTTTTTTTATTCCTTATCGAAACTCATAGGTGCTGCATTATTAATGTTCCACTTAATCCATTATTCAATAATATAATAGCTATTGATTTCATGGTCGCATATGATATGAAAGAAATCAAGGTCATTGAAGAAATTCTTTCACGAAATTTGAAAAAGATTTTGACCAGAAGAACTAGTTATCCTGTTAAGTACTTTTAACTTGTAAAAAAGATGCCAGATTCTAAAATTTATCATGAAAATTTCTCATCTATTCTCCTTATTTGCTAGTCTGTTGTTTCAGAAATACTTTTTTCTCCTTTTATTCTGTTCGGATTTGATTTGAGTTACCGAAATGGAAAACGGTCTACGTAGAATACATTTTATGATAGAAAGATGCAAAGGTCGTTTTTTTTAGCAACCAATATCAACCATACAAGGTGACAGAAATAATTCACTTGTTTATTACAAAATTTTGCATTATAATAAATTAAAATTTCACTAAAGTGAACATCACTCTTTGCATAAATAAAATACGTTTCTTTTGCTAAAATACATTTGTATTTTCTAAATCAGTTTATGTCCTTACACGCCATGTGATTTACGGTGTAATTGGAATCTGAAGCAGACAGTATAAACAAGCTACGAAAGGTCATAACATTAGTATAAAACCTTACTTGCGTTTTTACCGCCTTAAGACTATTAAAAGAATTTCAGAAAATTTGACATCTTCCGTTTCCAATGTAGGATGCATTCAGTTTACGATTGCATTATCTTCCAACTGGTAGGCTGGAATCAGATATATATATTTTAAATATAATTTTAATTATGCTAAAATTCAACTCAAGTGTGTATAATTGTATTAAAAGATAGGAAAAAATGTATAATAATATTCTCTATTACATGTATTGTAAACAAACATGCAATCTGCTATTTTGTTTGATTTTGAAAGTTATTTTTTGTGGTTCTAAGTCGAATTGTAAGTGTTTAACCCTTTTTACTCCGACAAATAATTAGATGCAAAATTATTCACCCAATACAAAGACTTGTTTATTGCTATGAAAAATAAATATACATAATTCTTTTAAGTCGAATTTCTTTGAAAAATTAATCTACATCTCTTAACCATTATGTAAGCATTTTTAACAATCACATTTGAAAAATAAAGAAATAAAACTTCAAAATGATGCACAATCTTGAATGGTGAGTCAGAGGCACCATCGGAGTATAAAGGGTTAAATTTTATTCTTATTCTTCTCTATAAATTACTTTGAAATGCCCCAGGATCATAAGCAGGACTATTTAACTTTGTGCATCAATAAATGATATAGTTTATTCCCTGTTGCTGAATTAACTTGTTATTCTCTGTAGTAAATATTCAATTTCTGATGCTCAAAATTGATCTTTTTTTTCAAACATATTAATTACTTTTAATTAAATTAGTGTCACAATCAGGACTATTTATTTGGTCATAATCATATTCCAAGTTGTTTACACCATATAATCAATCTGAAATGAATTCAGTCAAAGTGAAATGTGAATACATACATAATGTTTCTATTCTTTATTCAAAAGCAAAATTCGGAGTTTCGGATTAGAAATTAAAAAAAAAAACTTTTCCCGTAAAAAATAATCCTTAACTTTAAGGATTATAAGTAAGGGATAAAAGCAATCCTCTTATCCTTAAGGATAAAATAATCCTTAACCCTTTTTTTTATCAAAATTTCTCCTAAGTAATTCTCATTTTATACATGCATTAAATAAACTGTTGAACGTAATATTTTGCTTACTTCTTACGTTACAGATATTAAATTTTCAGTAATGCCGAATGAATATTGCGAAAATCATCTTTTATTAAGTAAGGTAATCCATCTTAACATTTTCGAAAACAAAGACCTTTCCGACGCTTGCATAGAATTACGGAATTTTTTAATACTAAATTTGTTACTTAGTTCTAGAAGTTAATATAAAAGGCAAAAATCCCCCGAACATGCTTAAATGTCTCAGGTATCTTTTATATTCTTATATGGATTAAAATAACAATAAAAGTACCAAATAAGATTGCCATTATATTAGGAGTTTAGTTAAATTATAAGTGAGGTCTTAGTTAAAAGAAGTTTCTTTTAATGAGTGAGGTAAAGCCATCTAAGCAATTTCGAATGCAACAACTTTTTTACCACATTCATCGAATTATGGAAGTTTTAAATATTTAGGTGTGCAACTTAGGCATTGAAATTAATTTAAAAAGTAAAATTTGATTACATCCTCACTCTCAGATATCCTTTATATTCCTATATAGACTGAAATAACAATATATGTGTCATTAAATTAAGAGATTAAATAAATTCATTGGTGAGAGAACCAAGATCATCTATACAAATTTGAGTAATGTATCACCTTATCAAAACCTAAAAAGGAATTTGAGTACCTATAATTCAACGGAAATAAGGACTTAATAAGTTAATTGAGGACCAAATAATGATAATTATTATAAAAAAAGTCATATAATCTTTAATTAACATCTCATAATTCTGCTAATTAGAATCTTTTCAAAACAGGATTCGAAATAAAGCTTTTGCCATCGTTAATCATAAATATGTTTAATTTTAATGTTACCATTAAGTAGAAAAAAACTTCAAGCTGTCTATTAATATTTTTTGAACTGATTATGATAACATATTTATGTAGAATTATTGATAACATATTTGGGTAGAATGAAAGCATATTTATGTAGAATTATAAAATCGCTGGCTATCTATTTACAAACTTTAACCATTTTTTAATACCAATGCATTTAAAGTTATAATCACAAAAAATAGGTTCAAAATTAAAATTGCCAGTATTACATCCAACAATCTCTATTTCTCTTTCAGATATTCTGATACACATCGGGATAAATTTATTTGATATTTTGAGATTGTTTCAGACATTTATAGAAAAATATTTTCCTCTGAAATCTAATTCCCTTTCAGTGAAATCATACTGTGAAGTTTCATTGAAAGCTGCTAAAGATATACATTTTAGAAATAAAAAATAAAAAATAAAACTGTAGTAAGATATCTTCTGACAAACTTTATCGTAAAAAGGTTTTTTTTTTTAAAAAAAAATCTTTATCTTAAAATTAAGTTTGCAAACAAGGCGCATTTGAGAAACATAGAATTTCTCATATTTCTGTGACGATAATCTTACTAGAATAATCAGATTTTATTTGGCTATGGAGAACTAAATCTGAGAAATATCTCAAGTCAGCGAATATTTTTCTTCTTTGAAATCGGAGGTGATGAGTGAGCGAGCAAATTGCATTGATAAAACAATTTTCTTCTGTCTCCAACGAAGTAAAAAGAAGAAACTGATTTATTAGACTCTTTTAAGACCGTCAAAATTTATTGATCAGAAATATGGGATGAACGTGAATCATCTTCTAGCTCTCCTGAATCTTTGTAAAGGACAAGGGAATTCAGCTTTTATTCTAGAAGATATCTTTTCGAGAATAAAAGGATGAATAATGCAGTTGATACAATGCAGTCATTTTAATTCTGATTTACATATACTTGAAAAAAGGACATTGTGATACTTTCAACATTAATCGCAAAATCTTAAGGCCTAAATGCATTAGTATGATTTGCATTTGTTTTATGGATCTAATATTCCGAATGGCAGGAGATGTTTCAACATAACTAAAGTGGATAATCGGTTAACGTGTATAATGTGTTCGCAGACGACATTCATTTTCAAAATTGGCCGTTAACTGAACATTAATTAATTGCAAATTTTCATGAGAATATGGGTAATTCATTGTAGTAACTCAGGCAATTGATAAATTATATAGTTTACTCATTGTGAACAATGTAACTACAATATGTATGTCTCGCTCAAATTCTGCGATGAGTATATTTCATAATGCGCCCCTCCTATAATATCATCAGTTTCATTTTTTTATAAAAAATTCGGAAGAATTCTTGAAAAAATTTTGATAGTATAAATAAATTATATGACCCACTATAAGCTTATGCATACTTGTGAGTTACTCACTCCAGAAAATATTCATAGAAATATATACGTTCACACCTCTCTCTCTTTAATCATTTCAGTTTCTACATTTCTTTATTTGCTTCGAGAATGTGGGGCAGCATTGACCTAGGCTTAAGGTTTCGGTTTCTGAACCTGAGGGATCCAGGTTCGAAATCCAATTCCCCTGAATAACCGATATGTAACCGGGTCTGATGCATGTTAAAACCCTCAGGATCAAACGTCCACCGGTTGGTCTGGCGTGGATATTGGAGAGAGGGATGCTAGTTCAGGTGTCGTCCTCTTCATCTGACCATGGTTCAAAATTGTAAGGTCCGTCCCAAAATTACCTTAAAAAATGGGACGTAAATACAATTAAACTTAGTCTAGAGAATGGAATCCTACTTTTTGTAGCTGTTTGATATCTCATGTACTTCTTTTCATCTAATTAACAGCAGCGTGAATAGAGTAAATTTATTTGTAATTTGATAAATCATAGACAATGTCTCTTCTTTCTGTGTTTGTTTTGTTAAGAATTACGTTACTTGATTTGCTCATAGCCAAAACTGTACATTTAAAAATCCATGAAAGTTACAATGAATGCATTGACTCCACTAATTCATTTTTGTTAGTGAAATAATAACAATTGCCAATAAGAAATTTATTTCCCCAGAAATAGTTAATGCTAAAACACTAAAAACAATGACTCCACAAAATTCCACAATTACATAAATTTCAAAAATTCCATAGTTTATTTCTTTTGGGGGGGGAACAGAACTATAAAGAATCAACTCTATCTAAAACCAACTAGAATTGTTCTTATAGAAGTTAAATAATTTTTTAATAAAATGGATAACCCGAAAGATTAGACCATCTTAGAGATACCGGCATATGATCTCAGAAAACGTTGGACAGCAAAAGCAGCAATGTTTAGATTAGTATTTAGACAGGTTAGCCAGTGTGAAACCCTGTACTCCAACCAATGAAGTATGTTTTCTTGCGTATATGAATAAATTTTTATCTTCTTAATTTTTTTAAAATTATAATATATTTTATTACAATGCACAAAAATTATTAAACATCAGTAGGTAGGAAAAAATTAAGGTGTAAATGATTATTATGCTACTAACCATTTAATGCCAATTAGAAGCAGATGAGAAAGGGAAACCTGTATTCTACAGTCTCTTGCTTCAAGTATTCCGAATGATGTAAAAATCAAAATTTGATAAAAATACACATTTAATAATTAAATATGATAGTAATACTAAAAATAAATACTTTTATTAAGCATTTTGATTTCTAAATAAGAAAATTTCTATTTTTTTTATTTTTTTCTACTACTTTCTTTTTAATATTAAAGTTTCTGATTATCAGAATGATTTAAATACTTCTAAAATTATTAATTTAATTTTTTATGTTCTATAAATTTTCAGCCAATGAATTAAAAAATAAAATGCTAAATAAAAATTTTTTCTCTGGCCTATTAATTATACATCGATTTCTAGACGTTCTACCACACACGTTTATCAAATTATTAATTTGAATTGAGAAAATTGATGACTCATCTATGGTGAATTCCCAACTAGGCAATTTGGGTAACTGCCTAAGGCAGTGCTGTTGATAAGAAGCCCAAGCAATTCATTAAAAATTTATTAAACAAATTGTTAAATAAATAATAAAGTAGTAATATAAAATTTATTATTTGAAAGAAGTATAAAATTTATGAGTTATAAAATATTATGATAACATTAATTAGCCAAATAAAAGTGTTCAGACTTATTTAAGGTTTACTCAGGTTTATTTAATTATTATAGTATTTATAAATACCGAAAATCTGCTTACAAGGGTACATACGTGGCTAACACGGAACCATAAATAATAGCAAATATATAAATAACATTTTCAAAAAATTACTGGAATGAAAATTAATATAAATAAATAATTAACATGCTGATTAAATTAAAAATGTGCGTTAAAATTTCTAACTAAATTGACTAGTTTATTAAAAATTGGGCTCATAATGTAGACTTCCTTAGACCATAATAAGCCTAAATCTGCGTACTACACCATATTAAATTTCAGCTTTTATAATAATATAGGTACACTATATTAAATTTCAAATTTTAAGGTTTTCAAAATAATATCTTAATTTTCTGTTAAAACATAAGGAAGGGGTAACTCTGATTTCAATTTTCTTTCCAATAATGAATAATATTTCTCTTTTGTTAAAGTTTGAAAAATAAAACTTCATCCTTGATTATTGATCAAGGACTTTTATTTCATCTAAATGTTTCAGTTTGATCAAAACCTTAAAATGTATGTAGTCCTGCTTCAGTTTTACAGTTAAAATGTTAAAGGCTCGTTGTGACTGGAATACAATCTACTCAGCATTATAATGGTGTTTACAGCCATTAGTCAATGTAGATGAAATGCTGACCACAGACAGTTATCATGATCCCTTATTTATTTACTTAACGAAGAGGATATCCTATTCTCTCTCAGTACGATATCTACCTATTAACTAAGAGTTAAACATTGACTGGATGGTTTAAACAACTTCATTTTGCCCGGGGTATAAACTGCTCCAATTGCGTTAACATTCCTCAATTCTCTTAAAAGCCATTTCTCACAAATTTCCTGGATTAAAAGGAATAGTATCAGAATCTTCTCTTGTTCGAATCATTAATCGAGCAGATGGTATTATCAGTGTCAAAGAAAAAAATCTGAAGTTCGCTTATTTGAGAATTTTTTTAAAGAATAAGAAAATTATTTATAAGATCGAATAAAACTTTTAAATCAATTTAATCTTTCGATCAACTGAAATTCCAAACAAAGAAAAACTAAATTTCATCTATATAAAAATGATAATGTCGGAGAAGAATATAAATTCAATAAGTATATAAAAAGTTAAAATATTTAAAAAATATACTTATCCAAGGAAACTCACATCTATCTTTTGAAAAGGATTTTCCTATGTTTCCTAGTTTCTAATTAAATCTTGCACTTTAAGTTCGGCAATACAAATAATAGCGCAGCATATTTGAAATTAATTCATTTGTAAAGCGCATATGGAGCATCAATTCTTTTTAACGAAATTATACTGAAAGTACTAGGTTTCTTGTAGAATAATTCTAATTTATGAAGTTTATATGAATCGAAAATTATTGACAGGAATTTTCAATGATTAAGCTCAGTCTATTTTCTTGGGATTCAATGCTATTCTCCCTATTTGTTTTAACATCAAAACACTGTAGACTGCAAGAATCGATACGATCAAAGATTCGTCATTTTTAGAGACTCATTGAGGTTAAACGTCCTCCTGTTTATGTGGTGCAGAAGTTTTGAAGACAGTGTAATTTTATATGACGTCCTCTTCATCTGGTTTTGATTCAGAATAACAAATTCTTTCTACAATGGCAATAGTGAAGTTTAAAATACATGCTGTTTAAAATAAAATAGACAAAACTATTAAAATTCCAGGTCTATTTTCTATTTTATTTACAACTCCTGCATGGAAATTTTCCCTTTTAGAAATTTTTTTTGAAAGTTACTCATATTAAACATGAACTTTTACAATTTTATGAATTTTTGCACTCTGAATGTTCATTTTATATTTTTTTAATGAGTTTAAACTTAACATATTTGCTTTCGAAGTCAGGCTCGTTGTATTATCAACTATTAAACATTTACTTTCAAATTGTTGAAACTTTCATTAAAAATTTAATTTTATGAAAAGCTTATAACAAGCTTGAATTTTGTCATTTTTCTTTGATTTTGTAAATTTGTCTCTTAAAATTATCAATTTGGAAAATATTTTCGCTTTTTATAAAATAAATATTTAACAGAGTCAAGTGACTTATATAAACTAATATAATAAAGAGTAAAAATTTTTTATTAATATTTACACTAAGCTACGCTTATAAAGTTTGCATGCATCTGAAACTAAATTTCCTTCATTGGCGTAGAACGAAAATGGGAAGATTGGATTGTCATTTAATACACTATATCATCCCGAAATTGTGTGAGATCATACCTATTTGCTTTATTTATTTTATTCTTATTCCATTAAAATTCAGTATGACATGAATCTTATATAAAGAATATAAGATTTATTGTCAGGAAAAAGACATCAATCAGCCTTCATTCAATGCTGATCAGAAGTCATCAAAATCCAACGTCAATTAGCTAATATCAATGAACTAACCTTTTTAAAGTTTTAAAGTGTGACAATCAGATATAAATTTAAGCTATTTAATAAAAATCATTTTATAATTTTCCTTTCTAATCTTCTAACTGGTATTCTCTCCGTTCATAAATATCAAAGGAATAGAACATTTTGATTATGATGTTAGCGCAATTTTTTCCGTAAGTTAAAATGTCCAATAAATTTCATAAATATCTTTACGCTTTAAGCCCTTTATGTTATGCAGAATAATCTTTTCATTAATATGTAGCGATCGAAGCAATAATAAAATATCTTTGAAGAACTTCAAGAATGCCAATAATAAAGCGAGCGAAATGATTAGCATAATTTAATAGAAAATTCACAAGCATCCTTTCATTTACATTCTTGAACTCTCTAATTAATCCCTACTGGGAATTCAGGAAAATAGTAGAGATTCAAGTATTGCGTGATTTCGAATATTTCATCCCTAATTAAAGCAACGGAACACACATTTATCTCGAAATATTTGGTAGGTAATGGATCGGAATTCTTAATGCATAATTTGATAAGGCAGGAAAATAGAATAAATATCTTCAACTGGACAGGCCTCAGAGATGCTGAATTTTTTAAATTAAACTCCATTTTGTTCTCTTTCGAATATAAAAAAAGTTCTTTGGTATAATATTTATGCTTTGTAAAATTTTAAAAAATATTTAGTCCATCATTCAAACAGAAAATTTTCGAATCACATTCAAAGAGTTAATTCATGGTAAAAATTGGGTCTTGTTGTAAACCTGTTTTTCTGTAGAATTTAACGTGCAATAAAAATAATATTCTTTAAAAAGATACATTAATTTTTAAAATCAAATAAAGGTATTATTTCAAACTTATTTAAAAGAAATTAAAGTTAGGTGATAATATACCAAAGCTAGAACAAGAAAAAGCTAATGTACCTTTCAAAGTCGGCAAAAGAAAAAAATGGAGGGATTGGTTACTTTGCTTCTAAAATGTAATTTGATAACCGGGTATAAATAGTTTAAAATGTCGATATTTATCGATATTATTTTACAGCCATATGCATATTGTTTCGTAGTTACAAACTAGATATTTTGGTAGGAGATTCATAATTTTTAGCAATTATCAGACAATGAGGGCGACAGGTAAGACGTTCGGCATAGCTTTCATTATGCTGATAAAGCACAGCTTTCTTATGCGAACAGATATGCTGGGAAAAGTCCCATTTTCCCCGCATATCTGAGTAAGTTTATGTCGGAAACTTATGGTAAGGGAAAGTGTGACATCTTTTGTTTGCCCAAGCCACTTTTTGGCACCTAGCCAGCAATTTTTGCTAGAAACTTAAGCTTCGTGTAGTTATATCTTGTTTCTTGTAAAACAACTAAGGAAAAGAGGTTCACATTTGTGTTTTGTGTGTGTAAAAAAATTAGGAAAGCTTACAGCTGCCAGCAATTCGATACTAAATGTTAAGTAGAGTGCATATTTTGATTAATACTATTTAAGAGCCTAATTAGAAGGTAGAAGACATAATTTCTTTCCAATTACAGTTCTTCAGCCATGCTCAGAATTAGTCAATCGAGCAGCTAATGGTAAAAACATCGAAAAAGTTGATCTACATCGGAAACTTTTAATATAAACTTATCCAAATATTTGGCATTTGAAAAAATTTGACATAAACTTATCAAAATACTTAGTATAAATTTAAGTGAACAAAGATATGAATTGCTTAAAATTATGAAATTACATTTAATTTTGTTATTTTTTTAAATTTTTTAGACTTCAAAATGATTAGATACCCAAACAATTTAGGGCATAGCCGTTGTTTTGCTTGATTTTTTGTCAATTTTTTAAATCATTTTTTTCCTTTATATATCCTTTTCAATAAGTTACAATAATCAAAAAAATACTCTGTATTTCTAATATTTGATAACATTTTGCTTAAACAAGAACAAACATTTTCTGTTTCACCGGCCATCTATTTTGTGACAAACACAAGGAAAAATGACTTTAATATTTTTCTTAAAATATATTTGCGTCAAATTTATGCTCTCGTTCAGATGAGATAAGTTAGACTTGACTGTTACGCACTTCACATGTCTTTCAAATATCGAATGTCATCGATAAACATGGATATGAGAGATTTCGTATGCCAACCGCGGTTTTCGTTATTCTCGTCAATGTTTCCAAAAGTGCTTATGAATGAAAATTTTTCATTTCTTTACACAATGTGAGTTCTCATTAATAATGATAAGGTACATTTCTTGCCGGGAGAATGAGAAAATGGAACTTTTTTGTCTCATAATCAATCACGATGAAACATTTTGTTTATTATTTTATTGGTCTATTTATACCTCGTAAACTAAAGTTACATTAATAAGAAATACTTGACGCAACACCTAGGATGAAAATTACGTATCTTTTTATTAATCGCTGATAAATAGGGAGAAATTCGAATAGTGTAACCAGTTCATACATTTTAAAAATATCTAGGAAAGTAAACTTTTTAAAAATAATCTCAGCTGTGATATATTTGATTCAGGAAATACCGTACGAAATATTTTTTTTCTCTGTAATGTTTCAGTATTACTTTTAATATTTTTGTCCTTTTTAAATTATTTTTTATTTTAATGCTTAAAATGAAGTACACTTTATTATTTTTCAATGATATTTTATTTTTAGTGTAAATTCTGTAATTCTTAATGCCTTTCTGTATTTTTGTGTTTGCTTTTTCTCATATAAAAGTTATTAATTCAATCTTTTCAACTAATAATAAAGGAGAATGTGTGTTTTGCTTGTTGACCTAGAGTTGAGATGGAGAACCTTTATCAGTCAACGTTCCTTTTTTTTCTAATGAAACTTTCAATGAAATATAGACGTGCCATCAAATAATTTTGACTTAGGATTACAGAAAAAATAATGAAACTAAATACTAAATAATAACAACTCAAAACTCTTTATTTACTACGAAAAAATACCTTTTGATTTGTATAGTAGTAAATATTTTAGTTATACATGTGATTCAAAGTGAAGTAATTTTAGTGTAATTTCTGTTGTAAATTAGATAACATATAACTTATGTTAGGACTGTGAAATGTTACTTTTAGCAGAATGCATGCTGAACTGGAGTCATCTACAAAACAGTTTCTAAACAAGTCTTTAATGTTATTCATCTCTGAAAAGAAAGACTCTCATGCACAAGTAAATGAAAATATGGTCAAAATAGCAGGAGCCAGGTTCTTTTTCAAATATTTAATTTTGCTTAGAATCGAATTTCATGTTCCCAAAATTTCGTTACTGGCAATTCTTACTTATGTTGCTTGTTAATATTTCTATTTCAATCAATTGCAATTGAATCCATATTGAACTAGACTGGAAATCAATCATTTGTATTTCAAATTCTTTAATTTCCAACCAATCGAATTGGGATAAGGTCAGTTTATCAAATGAAGTCGTATACGTCGTAAAATGCAAACCATTTGGATTTGTGGCGTGCCCAAAATATTGTGTCGCGTGCCATTAATTTTACATATCTGACCAAATATACCAAATTTGGCATTCACAAATTTTGAAGGATGAGGACTTGCACATCAGGACGAATTAAAAATTACTAGATTTGGAATATATTAATAATTTGACGATATTATGATATTCTTCCACCATAACTTTCGAAAATATTGCTGCAATTTTTTTCTCTTTTTTAAAATTTAAAAAAATATCTTTTTAATAATACTAATAGAATTGACTTGTAAAATTTCATAATGTTTAATAAATTTTGAAAAAATTTTCATAATTTTTTTTAAATATATTTCATTTCTGAAGTAATAAGCAAACTGCTTTTATTTCATCATTTATTTATTAGTGCTTTTACTTTCATTATTAAATGCCAACAGTGAAATATTCAGTTTACTATCTTCAAGAATCAGAAAGTGAAATCCCAGATAATCTGCAGATAGATTATCAAGAAAATTACACTTTTAATGACACCATAACTCCAATAGAGATTTCTATATACAAAATAAGCAGATCAAATATTAGTAAGGCCATTGTAATAGCATCACTTTAATGTCAATGAAATTTAATATTGACTTTATGGAAAGAAGGAGCTATGCTTAAGGGACTTAAGTTAAAACAAACAATATTCTAAGCGAACCAGTTGGTCTTTCAAGAAGGTTAGCCTCAAATAAAAAGAATCACAATAATATTTCCTATTGGGGATTTCACTGTTATTCTATAGTTCATGTTACGAGATTACGAGTTTTATAATTGGTAAGGAATCTTTCTACTTATTTATGAATTTTTGTTTGATTTTACCGTACGATAATTTTTACAACCAAATGATAGTACCACAATCAAAATTACAAAGATGTGAAAAATTATTTTCATACTGTAGAACTTAAGTATAAATTATACAAGATAATTCAAAACGAATATAGCGATTATAAATGGCTATAACTATTTAATGAAAAGGAAATTATCGGTATGATAAACACATAATGTAGGTAGAACTTCAGAATTCCCCCTGCCCAAAACAGTTGAAGAACTCAAAGTACGCATTTGTAATGCGATTGCGTCACAGTGACTGCACTCATGCTTCAGAATGCATGACGTGAAATGGACCAAGGGAAGTCACATAGAACTATGAGTATGTATACAAAACATTGAAGCTCCGTTTACATGATGTGTGAAGCTTATTGATAAATTCTTTTTCATTAAATAGTTATAGTCATTTGTAATAATTATTTTCCTTTTGAATTACTCTGTATTTCAATGTTATCAGACATTTCTTGGATCAACCAAAATATCGTACACAAAAAAACACGAACGAAAACCATAAAAGAAATTGTTCTAAGTTGTATCTTAAAAACTATTATATTTTTATGACATGTCTTATCAAAATCTTTGCCTGAAAAGAGAAAATTTTTCCAGTTTACATAGATATCAATGCATTTTATCTGCACTTGCACAATCTATTTTACTTAATCAAAATGATACTTTTTTATTTTAAATAAAATAATAGAACAATTGAATTGTAATTTCAAAAAGTAAGTGAAATATATTTTGTATTTGCGAAAACACTGCTTTACTTCTACATTATAACTGAGAACCCAGTTTGTAAGAAGAATATCGACGCAATGATAAGATATTATCCTTGTATTGGATTCACATGTATTAAGAAACAATAAAGAATTCGAGAAAAAAATTGTGTAATTCATTGGAAAAGAATAATAGCATAAAGTGAACTTGTCAGAATAACACTATCGTACTTGCATCGATATAAAATGTTCTCTTCTGTAGTTTTGATTTATTGGCTTCGTAAGTGCTATTTTCAAAGTTTTCTTGTTAAAAAGAACTAATTTCTCATTTTTCTCTGAGGTCTCTGGCGACATTCCAGATATTCTGAATGGGAGAAAGATATGCGAATCAATTTAAAAGAAAGAGTATCTTCCACTAAGGAAGATTTTAACATTATAGTCCCTTTTTTGCTTGCTTTTTTTCTAAAATTTTTATTTAGAAAGACCTTGGTATTCTATACAAATAATGTTAACAATAGTTAATCAACTTTTTATATTCATTATGCTATGAGAATAAGTAAACGTTTCATAAGAATACAATATACTAAAACTATAAGATACTTAATTAGAACTTCGCAGCTTGTAATAAAGATCGTAGGAGTAATGGAAGTATCCAAGTATTACTGTTCCAACCTCAAGATTTCTATTTAAAACATCATCATTAAAGATTTTTAAGGCATTACGGCAGGATTAAAGGCATTTCACTCCCATTCACAATATGTCCTAATTTTATTGGATCGATGGATGTTAGAATCATTTTATCAATACTCGCTACTTCTACTTTTTATGGCATCTTGGGTTTTTGAAAGCTCTCTTTTAATATCACTTTAGAGTATCACACATCATTAAAAGGCAATTCAATCCCGTTCAAAATATCTCTTGATTATTTGGATTATTAAAGCAGTTCTAATCAATGCCCACTGCATTTCATTTCGTGGTATTTACGGATCTCTTGTATAACCATTTCTTATTGCCCCTTCCTCATTTTTCAACTAATGGTCTACGCGATTACTTCATTAGAGGTGATTCATAGCAAAGAAAATCGATGTCTCTTCTTCTGCATTGACATTCGTTAAGTCGTCTTTTATATTATCTGAAAGAGAAATCTGTAATTTAGAGTTTTTATCCTCTGCTCTGCTTTAAGTAATTGCTATCTTTGTTCAGTCCAAATTTTGAATAGCTTGTTGATTTATCGAAGTGATTCACGCAGTCTGATCCTCTATTTTTTATAGCTCACAGTTTGGAAATAATGATTGATTTCATCGAGAAGGTATCATTATGTTCACAAGAGAATATAATCAAAAGCTACTGTCATTTATTTTAAACTGAGGAATAATATATTCGGGCAACAAGTATAATCATAATTCCTGTTTTTAGAGCATGATTCACTGAATATTTATTACTTGATTATGAACTTTTATTATGCGAAACTTGAGCAGAAAGATTTTTACAGCAAAAAAGCATTATTATTAGTTTTCTATTTCCGTTTTTCTAAATTGCGTGTGATTTTTCATACTGTATAAATTTATAAAGCAAAGAATTCAGTTTTAAAATTCGAATTTTGTATATAGAGGAGTCATATGTTTGTATTTGGCTATACCAAATCAGCCGAAGTTGTTACCCGAATTCTTTCTCACATGGTCTTTAAAAAATCTATGACCCTTTCCAGCATTAAATTAGGGACCTGGGTAAAGCAGTAATTGGCTTGCTTAGTAATAGCAAGATATTGTTACAGATTATAATTCCTTGGCGTGAATCTAGTATTTTTAATTAATTGAAAGTGCAATAGCTGGCTAATAATTCATGGCATGCGGTTAATACACAAGTGCCCGAAATCGAATGTATATTTTGGACACTCTTTTCTTAAGGTCAAATCTCATATCTTATTTATTTAAATCATTGCATTTTTGAAGTATGCATGAGGATGTACAGACCCATAAAGGTCAACACTGAGATCAATTTAATTAAAAATTAGATACCTAGTTTAATTTTACACGATAAATATTCATACGAAAAATTTATTTATATAGCTTATCAAAACCAAACGGACACATTTCTTCTGTTCACAATTCACTTCGTTCACAATTTGACAGAAAACTATAAATTAGGCATAAAATTCATACACCAAATTTCATCCGACTAACTCAAAATAGTTTTAATTTATCATGTTCACAAACAGACATAATTTCAAAATTGTATTTTTCGAATTCAGGATGTTTGAAACGTGGGGATTCATCAAAATTTCGAATTCGAATTTTCTGTCGATGATAATGATTCCTCTTTGTTTACACTTCGTGTACGAGAATGCAATAAAAATATATATTTCTTTCCTTGTTTTGCTATTCATGGAATAACTGATTGGATCAATTTTCCAAATGTAACAACATTCATGAACTTCATTATTATCATCAGCTAATGATTATCAAAGGTTTTACTGCCTGGTAAATATGCAACATAGTTGAAAATTAGTCTATACTATCTACACAAGTTTTAAGTTGAAACAAAATGAGTTAGCTGTTTACACCTGTATCGGCATGTCTTCATACTGCAATTAGGAAACATTCCCCTAAAAATGTTGTTAATCCCAAATTAAGATATGAGTAATTAATTAATATTTAGTAATTTATATCATATTATGAATTGACATATTATGATAATATTATTTGCATTATTTGTTGGATTATTAATCAGTTTTCTTTTTTTTATTTGAAATAATTCTCATTTTCCTATGTTAACTTCCTTACTTTCATTGCTCTAAATCAATAGCGGATCTTTATTTGTTTACATTCATTAAATAGTTTCTAATTAGTCTGTTTTCAATCTAAAATTATTACGAAATCAAACACCAATAAAATACATATTTATTTTCTGAATTCGTAGAAACGTGCGTTTAAAAAATAAAAATGCCTTTTAAAACTAACTGAAATTAAGCTGAGTCTCTTTAAAAAGGATCGAAACAGAAACTATATTTTTTATTGATTTAAAAGTATCACAAGTATGTAAAAATTTATTTCTTTTATATATTTTATCCCATTTTATTTATTTAAGCTTATTACAAGTATGTCAGATTCAATTTCCTTTTATGTATAGTCAAACTTCCCTTAGTGAGCACCCTCTTAAAGAGTGATTCGCAAAACAAACAAAACAAAATGATAAAAAAAATTATCTTGCTTAAGGAATGAAGTTTTCGCAGAATAAGAGGCGAGGAGCACCATGACGTCACATGTCGGATTGCCTTGTATCAATCTGAATTGACATCTCTTATATCTACACGGAAGAAACTGTAGCCGGATAGAGTTATCGAATGCCATTCCAAGGAGTTTGGACAAATACTTGTGAACTTTAATCAACGAGACTGTGTCTATGGCCAATATTATGGGGCTAAAGATGAAAGCAAGACATGGATGAGTTGGTGAAAGAATATAGCCAGAATTACCGAAGAACTAATGGAACTGAATTCTGCACCATAGCAAAAAGATGCTCAACAGATATGGTCAGAGGAGAAAGGAAATAATAGACTCAACAAAGGAACAAATTTTTAATGAAAAGAAGGATGTTGTAAATATGGGGAATTGGTACATCATAAGTCTAAAAGCATCTTCCTGGTTAGGCACTAGCTATGAACCCGACAAATTCATTTAACTTTAATGCTATGGATAATTTTGACCAAATTTTAAAGCGTAGCCATAGATGACTTTTCAATATGAAATACATTGTCCTTTTTAAATGGATTCCTCTAGAAAAAAATGGTTTCACTTAACGAGTGTCTCGCTTTATGAGTAAGATCCGAGAACAAATTATGAACATTAATCCAAGTGTCAATGTATTTTATTTTGTAGATTCAAACTTATCAGAAATGTGTATTATTTAATTTCCTTTTATGTATTGTGATATTCATACTTCTTGAATTTCATAGTTTTTCTATATTTGAGATAACCTATGAACTTAAATCCTAAATTTGCACATTAATACTGCTTCAAAATTGCTTTTTGTCTTGAGAATTTTTTAATATGTGAAATTGGAATGAAAACTGAAAATTTTAATTTGAAGATTATATTTACTTAGTTTTAAAAAGTTCTTTATAGCTATATAAAAATTTCTGTTATCGCAACTCATTGAGAGAAAATAAGATTTAGTCTGGGAATTTTTTAAAATTGAAATACGCCATTTTAGAATTGAGTTAAAAGAAAGCGACATTTTGACCATATTATAAGATGAGAAAGAGGAAGTTATCACTGGAATCTCGTAATTGAGGGTGAAAAGTTACGGGTATAGTGGATGGTTCTCGCCACCCTTATGGGTAAACGAAAAGGTGGAGGTTTGGCTCCTCCCATCGATGACGAGACGCACTTACTTAAGCCTCGTACTGACGATGTATGCATATGGAGACATGGCTCACTTTTCCATCTTCCCCTTTTTTGTTGTTTTCCGAGGTTATTTGATGTATGTTCAATTTACAGACAATTTGTAGGAAATTCTGCATCGCATCCACAAACAGAGTTGGTCCAATAATACGTAAATTGAAAGATTTACGACCCTATCCGTTAAGACCACAGGTTGTTGCAATACGGCTATAGGGTAGGGTTATATGGTGGCCGGTCATAGTCAGTGTTGTTGTTGTGGTGGCTCGGTCATACAAGTTTTATCGTGTGTCTTTCAGCGGGTCGGAGTAGCCAGTTTGTGTTTTCCTTTAAAATTACACATTTTTTAATTTATTTTTGATTGGATAAGCCTGAATAAATAACAATGATATAGTAATACATAATAAAAATAAAGATAATATTTTACTGATTTTAATAGATTGCAACTGCTTATTTCATGGACGATAAATTTTACTTTTTCAGCAACAAAAAGAATCGGCAATGTTTTTTTCTAAAATATGATTATTAAAATTATTTATAATAACTGGGAATAATTAAGAGGTCTGTGGTGTTACTGTGAGAAGATATTGGTTGGAGGATCGAAGTTCGAAATACGATTCCACTTAAGAACCGCTGTGTGTAAGAAGTTGGTACAGGCTAAATGGGGCGTTGTAGATCAAACATCCATCCATTAGCTTGGTGTGGAATCACGGAGAGGACGGTGTCAGCTCAGTTGATGCCCGTGTCTTTTGACTGTTATAGCTGTATAACACTTGCTATAGCTTTAAAGTGGGACTTTAACATAGCTAAAATAAACTCAAACTAATAAATGAATTAATAAATAACTAGTAATTTTAAAAAATTAGGTCATTTCTACTCAGGTCAAAAAAGAAAAATTTACTTTAGTTACTTTTTATTAAATGATTATAATTAATATTAATAATTTATCAAAAAACCATTGATTATTGCAAGAATTTAACACGCATTCTTCACCTTCACGTGAAAAATAATGAAATCCTTGCAATTTACCGATTGAGCTACTGCCTGTTGATTTCAATTTTCATCACAAACTGCTAAAATTCTATTTAAAATATTAAAAATTAATTAAATTTAATTAATGGATTAATATTTGAAAAAAATTGCATTAACATTAAGTTTCACCCACTTCAAATTTAAAAAAAAATGTATTTGAACCTGAGAGGATGAATAAAAAGTATTTTATTAAAGATTGAAAATTTGCACAAGATATATATATATAGGGAGAGTGTGAACTAATAGTAGTAATTGAAAAAAATTACATCAAAAACAATTTCCTCCGGATGTATTTATTATTAATATTTCTCAAGGAAAAAATATTTTTCCTCATCAATTTTTATTTTAAAAAAGTATCCTGAAATTTTTAAAACCTTTAATTAAAAAGTCTTCTTTTTCTTCTACTATCTCGGATGAATTACACACACGAAAACCACATTTTAATGTTTAAGCAAAATCTGAAAAGGCTTCAAAAAATTTGTTTTTACTCTTTACTGCTTTATTTAATGAGGAGCGTGGCATCCAGTTTCACAGAAAGAATCTTCCTTATTAATTCCGTTTTACTGATATCTTTTTCACTAGCTTTCATTTCCTCGCAAAAGAACAAAAATTCTGTCGTTGGGTTGAGGTGTTTGCTGGGGAGAGTTTGCTTCTCGAATTGCGAGAATCCTGTACTTATTACTCTCTCTGATTATCTTCCTCATTTTTATTTACTTTTGCGATTCTTTGGACTCGTTCGATAGTTCGCTTTTGACGTTATTATGTTGGCGTTGTGTAAATTGTCAGCCCAGAAACTCTTGCTAGCAACGTTCATTAGCGAACAGTTATAGGCAATTCTTTTTTATCAACAAACACTACGAAAGAAGTCTAAGAAGAATTATTTTGCTTGCATTTTTTCTATGTGGAAAACTAAGTGCAAAAAAGTTAGGGAGAATCCTAACTCCTATAATATCACTTTTTAGAATTTAATTTGCAATAGAAAGTGACATGTTGTGAGGCTTCAGAGATTAAAGGGCATGCTTTCAAAATCTTAACTTCTCAACTAAAAAGAATTTATCTCCCAGATGCTAACTTTAAGTTCAAATAAAACTTTTTAAATAGAAATATTTGATAAGAATCATCTTCGGCACAATGCAAATATTCATGTAAATAATGCCGGTATACAGATTATTAATTAACATTGTTAAGAGCTTTTAAATTAATATTAATTAATTAATAAATTTAAGCCCATTAATCAATTTCAAAATTTTTTATACGGTCGTCATTAATAATTAGAATTGAAATATATAAAATTTGCATACTAATTTATATGAAATATTTAAAAAGAACTACTTTTTTTTACTTGCATCCATGAAAAAACTTTGTTATTATAAATAAAGCTTTTCATTATTACTGATTCCGTCTAATTTTAAAGCTGCCTCTTTTTAAGAACTTTATATTATGTAAATAATTCAAATTCTTTTGAAATATTATTTTCTAAAGTTTGGGTGAACTTTAGAAAATTAGATTAAAAAATTTTTGCTAAATTTTTTGCATTATTATTTAGTACAGTAACGGTAAAATAGTCATTATAAAAATCTTAAATATATAGTCTGTGATGTGAAACTCGATACTTTTTTAATATCTTCTTATCAAAATATTATAATAAAAATTTTTGTACGTTTTTATATTGTTCTATTTTATAATGCTGAAGAGTTTGTTTATGAGCCTATATTAAAATGAACTAAGTACTCTTTTTCGGAAAAAAGACGCAAAAACAATCTATATGAGAAAATTTATATTTGTAAGGGAAGTTTTATAAATATCAATTTAACTAACAATCAGCTACTATCGTAAAAAAAGAAATTACCCTAAGTTTTGAAATTATAAACTTTAAAGTGTAAAATGAAACTTTGAGAAACGTCAAAACACCACAAAGAATTTGAAAGTGCTTTAAAATAGAATTTGCAAATTCTCAAAGCGATAACAAATAAATACTTGTCTTCTAGAAAGGTTTATACTTATTTTCTAAATAGGAAAATATTAGTGTTTTAAGAGAAAATAAATAGAAAGAAATTACGTAAAGATTTATGATATAATTTGATAGGGCATTCCTTTTGAATGGCATTACAATAATAAAAAATCCTCATTTCCTAACTACCTATTTATATATATTCTCAAAACTTTATAGTAAAAAAATAGTGACACAGATTTATAATATAAAACTAGAGATTTACTTTAGTTTTCAGCATCTGTAAATAAAAATATAAATCTAATTGACTCCTGAATTAACTCTTATTTCCAAAATTTAGAACATTTCCAATATTTAGTTTTAGAGTTGCTTTTTATCTTTAAATAACGTACCTTAATTTTTAATTTGTTCTAAGATTTTATCATATTTATATTTACAATAATATTTATCTAAAGTTTTTGGTACAATATAGTGAAAAACGAATCTCGCCATAAAATATATATAGAAAAATGAATCTTCGTACAAGATTTGTCTACTCTAAAGTTTTTTTAAAGGAAAAATGATTTCGATTTCCTTATATAAATAAAATAACAGAATTAAATCATTTTTAGTTTTCACATGAAACGGAAATCAGAGCTGTTTTATTCAGTTTTATTTTTAATATTTAATGATTTCATAATTTAAAAATCTTCTTAGAAAAGCATTAAAAATACCTTAAAAGATTTTTCTTCAAAAAATAATTTGTTGACTAAGCGCGCAAAAACTTTTATTGAATTGAATAAGCATCAAAAGTTCATTTGGGCATATTATCTGCATTGGTGCAGTCGGATTAAAATATATTTAATTTACAGCAAGCAGCTTTTATAATAGAAAGGTTGTAAAAGCTTAAATTAATTTTCAAATATTAAAAAAAAACTAAATATCGACACAATTAGCTTGATAATGCAAATTACGTACTTTAAGGCTACGCACTTTAATTTCCTTTGCGTAAAATTGAATTTTTTAATTAACTTCAGACACTTAAAGCTTTTTTAATAGATATGAAGGGGATTGAGAGAGTTCAGCTATGTTTTTTCACGCATATAAAAAATCGTTAATTTTCCAGCAGACGTTTTTACTAAATAAATTAAGAAGCTATGAAAAGTTAGAAATTGCTTAGGGTGAACTGCTTTTTTTCTTCTTTCTTCTAGATATTAAATCCAATTAGAAAAGTATAATTTAAACTGTCTATATACTAAAAACAATTAGCAAAACTACGAATTAATTTCCCCAACCTGAACGATTGTTCTAATTTTGCTAAGTTTTATTTTATATGGAAGTTCATAACCCCTGCGTTGTCAATGGTCTCTTCTAATACCATCCTTCATTTTCGAGAGATACTGGAAAGCAAATTTTTGGTTGAATTCTCCAACCTCAACCGATTTTTCCAATTTATTCCACCACTTTGAAGGAATAATTAACCAATAAAAATACTCTAATGTTGTTCTAAAAACATATATTTTAAAATAATGCTTTCTATTGTTATGAATTATAATTAATCAAAGCTTCTTGATACTCTAATGTTGTTTTGAAAAAGTATTTTAAAATAATACTTTCTATTGTTGTGAGATATAATTAATAAAAGCTTCTTGATATGTCTAATTTAAATCTGTTTATATAATAATAGAGGAACAACTGATCACCGAAGAATGCTAGTTAAATATAAAACTGCTAATTGATATTCCAAAAATAACTAAAATATGCTTATTAAATACTTATTATTTGGCTAAATTATAATGCATAGTTGATAAAGGGTGCATTATATAGAATGTTTGGAAATTCCATAAAGTTAGTTAGGAAAAGATTTTTTCGTATCGTCGTCTTTTAGTATGAATTTTTGAACAGGAGATTCGATCTCCAAATGTTTGTACAAGTTCACACCACCTTGTTAATCTTATTATTTTTATTGTAATTAGATTTGGTTCTCATCAGATTCACATGCATTTTGGAATCTAGATTCAAACCTTTAAATTCCATCCTGTAAAACTTAAATAAAGCGTCAAACCTGTAAATCTTAAATAAAGCATCCAGACCATTTCAACAAGCAAGAAGTTATTTTTAAGCACATATAGCTTTTTTGATTACCGTAAGAACATAAAAAGAGTTTATAATCTCCCTTTTTTAGTTAAAAGTGTTTTTAGATGGATATTTTTCCAAATTCTTTTCCTTCACGTACATAGTAGCGGATTTCTGCTTAAGCAAATCAGGCAGTTACTTAAGGTCATCGAAATAGAAAGCAAGCCACACAAGATAGATAAAAATGCTATTAACATAATTGAGGAATAAATAAGTTTTTTTTAAATAAATTTTTAATTTATTGAATAGTGGGAATACTGTATAAGAACACGTTAAATCATTAAAATCATTGATTAAAGTGTAAGTGATTACTTTCTCTAAAGTAATAGATTTATTGGTCATTAAATTTAACTATTTGTGGATTGAGAATAATAATACTTGTAAAGCTCAAACTTTTCAAATTTATTATTCCTTTATAATATCTCATAATAATTAAATGTTTTCTTGGTTAATTTACAAAAAAAATTAAACAATTTTTATATGTAAGTATATATTAAAAATTAGATGTACTTATTAAAAAATAAATAATAATATTTAATTTATAATATTCTCTCTCTCTCTATCTATGTATATCTATATCTATATCTATCTATAACTATATCTATATCTATCTATCTATATATATATATATATATTAAAAGTTATTCATTAACCTTAATAAATCATTTACAAGTTGATTAAGTGATAAACGTGGTGCTAAATTGACCAGTTATTATAAAAAGAGCCTCATAATGTTGCTTGAAGCCGTAAGATGCCTAAATTCACAATGTGTAAATAAAAAAATTTAAGAAGTTATCACAATGTTTACTTTAGTATTTTTATCAATAACCCTGATATGTATTTCTTTTAAATATTATGTTTGTGATTGGAATATTGGTTATCTGGATCAATATCAGTCATGCCGGTAATCACCGGTAATTTACGACGAATTTATTCTAAATATAATTGTAGGTTTGGTATTCTGCAAATTATTTAGAAAACAACTTAGATTTCTTTTTCAACGTTTGAAAAGAGTATTAAGTTATAAGATTCTTGAATACTGAAATTATACTGATGTTTTCAAAAGACATGTTTGTCTAATATGCAGGCAGACAGATCAGTAGCACAATAGCATTTTGCTCCACTCATCTGTTGTAAAATATTGAAATTGCATTATAATTAGAATGGTATACCCGGTTGATAAGTTTAAAAGCTTATGGAAATCCAAAAGATACGTTTTATAGGCCGTACGCCATCACTTAGCACTTAAGCATATCAATGAGCAGATTGCATTTTCAAGCATAATCCTGTCATCTACTTGAATAGAAATTAAGCAGATTCGTGTTGAATCGCGTCATGGCGAATTGTTATGACTACATAAATTAAAATATTCCATTAGATTCAGTTGTGTACTCAAAGTATTCGAGCAGTCATCCTGAGACTGCAAAATACGAACAATCGTTGATTTAGATTTAAATAGACTTTTCAAAGGAGCAAATGATTGCTAATTGCATTAAAACCGATTTATTAAATTTTCTCATTTTAGGATGTAAGAGTATGTCTGAATTCCTTGAAAATCAAAGTTAAAAACAACTTTTAATTTAAATTTAACTAAAATTAAGCTGATTTCTTCCGCCTCTGTATCCCCTGTATTTGTTCCCTTGTCATGTTTGTAATGTTGCGAGCGATTATCCGTTTATTATGCTTAATTAATAAAGAATGTGGAATAACTGTTTAATGCGATGGAAAGTACTTTAAAAGGAAATTTTATTTCTTTGAAATCAATTTCAGGGAAGAACAAAAGCTTACCTATATAAAATGGTTCCCAGGGCGTCTATCAAAGGAACACCCTTTTCTTCAGTTTTTATAAATTACAATTTGCATACTCCCCAATGAAATGTTACTACAGGAAGAACTAATACTGAATTTGCAATTAATCTTAAATAATATTATACAAAACATTTTTGAACTAATACTACATGTTATTACAAACAAGATGTCTTCAGTGAACACCTGATTCCCACATCGAATTTTTTATATTAATTTAATAATATTAGCCAGCTTTATTTTAATTATTGAGATTATTTAATTTTTTGTAAGGTGGAAGAATAAAATTGTTAAAAATGACTAATCAATAAATTCTAAACTGTGAAATATAAAGCACCAAATATCTTTTATTATTTTAAATAAATTTTGATACAAAAAAGTGAAAATTTTTTGCTGTTTTACATTGAATGCTTTACATCATATTTGACTGTTGTAAAAGTGTTGGACAGAATGTTTTTCTAAAAATTGGTATTTAATAAAGATTATTTGTTATTGGTGAAACGTAAATTTAATTTAAATAACAGTAATTGCACATTACTTCATTGCAAATTATAAAATGCATATTTAAGCAACTGAATAACAAATTAATAACTAGATATTTTTTGCTTGAATTTAAGCAAATTTACCATCTGATGAAATGCGCAACTAAATAAATAAATGAAAAAGTGACAGAAAATCTAAATTGCTCATCCATGAGTTATATGCATCGCATGCTAAATACAATTCTTAAATATGAATTATCATATATTCACAACAAAAGCAAAGAAATAAATGAGAGTTTCTAAATTTTAAAGTGTCTAAATCATATTTAATCTAGTTATATTGCATAAATGAATAACGTAATTTAATAGTTATAGGTATTTTATCTTTTAATAAAAAATATCTTTTTTCTTATAAGCTGCACAGCAAAATTTTGATATATTTCCAGAAATTATAAAAGTCATTATTGCGATCAATGCACATTTAATAATTATCACATAACAAGTGTAATTCTGGAATAAATTAAGAGTGCACAGATAAAAATAAATTCTAATATTAGAAAGCTGTTTAATCACTCATTATCGGTCTCATAGTCTAATTAATAAATCGACAAAATGAATCTAATCTAATAATCTAAATAAATTCTTGATAAAAAAATTTAAGACATAATCGTATTTCTCAACAGACGAAACAAAAATGACTTAAGGATTTCATGGAATCCTGAAATAAATTTCACTTCAATTTCAACAATGAAAACTACTATCATAAATACTATCGAAATACATTCTTACACATTTGTTAAAATGAATGAAAAATTGCGTAACTAAGTTTATATCACTAATAAGATAATTCTTGAAGTTTTAAAATGGTATAAAATAATTTTTTCAGATAATATTTCCAGATATTTACCCAACTTTATACACTCTTGATATGGCATTGATCAAATGTCAACGATAGAACTATTACGTATGACAAGGGCATTCAGTTTAGCTCTATTCAAAATTTTAAGAAAGCGCAAAAATCGTTAAAAATCTATGCAGCTTTTAAGTTTTTAATTTCTTTCACACTTGAAGGACGGTAGTCCAACGAACAAATGGCAGTTGCCTTTGATGAGTAAGCGCCTCATTATTTTGAAACCCTTAGGATAAGAATACTTAAAGGTAAAACTATAAAACTATTCAATAAAATATCTCTAAAACCTATACTAATAAATCCTTGTGACTCATTTTTTTCCCAAAAAACTTAATGTACATTTTTTAACGACAATGTAATATTTACGGTATGCCCAGCACTTAAGTTAATTTTCGTGGATGTTCTACATTTTGTCCTTTTATCTTTCATATAAACGATGTTTCATAAATTTTCACAAATACCTTATTTCCAGAATAGAAAGGAAAAAAAAAATACGGATTTCCAAAAATATTCGGATCATAGTTATTTCTCAAAAGATTTAATTCAAGGTTTTGGGGAGCTTGGTTCTAAAATTCCACTGTCATTAAATAGATCCATTAATTTAAAAAGCGGCAGCCTCATTAGTAAAACTACAGTTTAAAATTTCGCTTATTCCTTACAGCCAGGACGCACTCATAATATACGTCATCGAGGGAAAATATCAAAACTATGCCGTTCCACTCTCCATCTTCTGAAAACACGATTCTCTTCTTTTTAAACGCTTCATTTCGCTTGTTTCAAGGTTGTAAGGATGATAATTTGTTTTCAATTTTTCACTCACTTTCTCATGCACTAAAAAACGGATATTTTGTATAGTTCTTTTATGTAACCATAATTAAGAAGTCATTTTTTCAAAAGTCAACAAAACCTTTTTCAAGTATATGGGAAGAAATCGCCATCTTTATTGAGCCCTCTATCAAATTGTTTCTTTAGGTCATAATTTATGTGAAGTGTTGGGTGAAGACATCATTAAAATGTTTAAAAGATGTATTGTTTTCAAAACAAGTCAATACGACAAATATAACATCAATTTTGAAATCAGCAGCCTCTAAAGGCATAGAACAGCTAACCTAGGCAATTGGATTTCTTTCTTTTTTTGTTGTGATATGAGTAATGTTGTTAATAAATTGTAAGCAGATTAGAATGAGTTGGTAAAACATAAAATATAAACTTTCAATCATGGATATTTTAAAATATTGCTAACTGAAATTTAAATGAACAGTTAAAAAAAGAAAACTGTTTTTTTAAATCGAGTTTTCATTTAAACTTTAAATCTCAGAGAAAAGAAATGTAGATGTGCATAAATCAGAAGCAGTATTCCACACATACACACTTACAGACTTTCCTGTATACTTCTACAGATTATCACATTCTTTCCGAATCTCCTTATACAAGTCTGCATTTCCAGAACGTATTATGATTTAAAGGTGAGAAAATGTTAGCAAATTTTTCACGAATACGACGTGTGTGTGTGTGTGCATGCGCGTGCGTGTATGAATATAATTTTGAAAGCAGTGTCATGGCAGATGACACGGAAGACACTGAATTTTTAACTTCGTTTCATTTCATGCAGGGAGGCAGGATTTATGTACAAGCCGCGCAGACAAAACACGTTCGCTCACAGTGCGGCACAAGAACAGAATACGAGGAAAAAGAGTCAAGAAATCGAGAATATTTTTCTCTGTGCTTATATATTATGAGATTCTGACAGGGATTTCTTAGACGTGTCGAATTAGGTTAGGGAATCACAAGGATCTTTTAAAAAGCTTTCGCTTCGTTGAAATTTCTTTATCCCTTCGCTTGGAGTGTGGGAATAGCTGACGAAAGCAATTTTTTCAGTGATTTCTGTTGCATTAATGAAATAGAAAAAGTGGAATGGGATCAGGAAATAAGAGAATATTTTAAAATGAAGTTCATAAATGCTGAATAGAGTGAAAAATTAGGAAATGAATTACGTTTGATAAATTGCGTCCAAAATTTAATACATATCAATATTTTTAATGATGCAATTATGTTTTAAATTTTCTTTATCTAGGTTTTTGCTTTTCTTATCTATAGGGTTCTCATGCCAATGGACAGACAAACACTTGTTCAACAGATTTTGGGCAAAATTTGTGACAAATATGCAATGTTGATTTTAGGATCAAATTTATGCCTCTAGCTTATTGCTATTGTTGTTCTCGTGTTCTGCTTTATAACGGAAGGAGGGGTGTAGTAGCTTCTGAGTGTATGGAACCTTGAGCATCGGATGGTAGAAATCTTACTTATTGCTCACACACATCGCAAAACCTTTTTACGGAGCTGACTTCATTCATGACTTTCATTCATTCATACACAAATCGTAATTTAGATTTGGAACAGAGAACGATCATCTCTGTCCTATTTCCCCCAATGATGTTATTGTTCAAAACAGATTTAACGTGCACCAGCCACCACAAACATGGAGAGCCTTCGGCTAGCAGGTTCGCACACGTAGTCCAAGGAATGCGAATCCAACGTTCGATCAACCAGGCTATATGTCCTGGCCCTTAGCTTCATGCCTTTTCGAGTAATCGCGCTCGCAAATAGACAAACAGGCATGGTTACAAAAATTTGTGTAATGATCTAACTTATAGAAATAATGTATCTAAATTGAATAGTAAAAATTCATGAAAATCTTGAGATCAATTTTTTTTGATAATTACAATTTTTGTCTTTGGATTTTTGCATTAAAAAATAAGAAAAAATGTCATGATAAATTTGGATTCAATTTTTAATTATTCAAATTTTCAAAATTTTATTTCATCGGTTATTCTAGATAAATTAGAGACATTTAACTTAATAATCTTTTCCGGACATAATTTTTGGAACTCAGCAGACATTTCGTTATTTCATTAAGTTAATAACTTGAAAAGGAATAGTACAAAAAGAAAGGACTGTTTTACAATTATGCAGTTGAAGCATTTACATTCGTAATTCGTTGTCTAAATTTGGCTAAAGACGGTAAAAAAAAACATCTGGGAATTATGAGAATGAGTTTTTTATTTATTTCACTATAATTCAGTTCATTATAGAATTTTATGAATAATTTTATTTTTATTTATTTATTATTAAATTTTAAGTTTTATCTATTTATTTTCGTTTCAAATTTTTTCCCGCAATTTTTTAATCCTTTTTTTATCTTTTATGAAAATGATTTCCCTCTACACACTCGCAAATTTGCTATAGGATGGGACCAGCAATTAAATGAGAGTGTAATAATTTTTCTTTGAAGCTTCACATTACTCCTGATTCACATGGAATCAAAAATATTTGAAAATTGCTCAAAGATTAAACGAAGAATATTAAATAAGAAAACAAATTGAAGTTTGAATAATAAAAAAAATCCTAAATAGTTGTAGTTTCTTGGAACCAACAAATTGATAACTGTTTTGTTATTTGGAGACGAATTTGTAATGGAGTCAATGTAGTTAATTGTTAAAATTATATTAAATGAATTTTGTTAAAGAATAATTTAGATATTTTACTGAAACAGTAGTTCATATGGATATGATAGCATTTGCGTTGAATGATATTGATAGCATTTGCGTTACAGTTACGTGAAACTAAAGATCAATTTTTCCACTATCAATTTATCATTCTTACTTAAGATTAATAATAATAAATGGAAAAAAGGGAACACATTGAGCAAAATATCATATCATATGAGTCGTTTTCATCACATCGATTAGTTATCTTTCCGGATAAGATTGTTGAATAAAAATGAGAGTATAATTGTTTTTAAATACTCACTATGGCACGTGGAACATACATAACACCACAATGTAAAAAAAACATTGTTTTTTAAAACAAGATATAAGCCATTTCAAATGTGTCAAATTTTATAACTTAGATCAGAGGTTCTCAAACCATGATGCACAACTTCAACTGATTTTGTTGATAACAGCAGTAGGGTTACTAAAACTTTGTATCATATTCTTCGATATATACACTGAAGTGACAAAAGTCATGGGATGACTGTTAATATCGTGTTGGTCTTCCTTTTGCCCGGCTAAGTGCAACAACTCGACGTGTCATGGAGTCCACAAGTCGTTGGAAGTCCTCTGCAGGAATATTGAGCCATGCTGTCTGTATAGTCGTCCATAATTGTGAAAGTGTGGATGGTGCAGGAGTTTAGGCACGAACGGACCTTTCGATGATGTCCCATAAATGCTCGATGGGATTCATATCGGGCGATCTAGGTGGCCAGATCATGCGTGGAATTGTCCGGAATGTTCTTCAAACCAATCGCGAACAGTTCTGGCCCGGTGACATGGCACATTGTCATACATAAAAATCCCATCGTTGTGTGGTTACGTGAAGTCCATGAATGGATGCAAGCGATCTGCAAGCAGCTGAACATAACCATTTCCAGTCAATGATAGGTTGAGTTGCACCAGAGGACCGAGTCCATGCCATGTAAAAACAGACCACACCATTACGCATTCACCACCAGCTTGACTAGTACCTTGCTGACAGTTTGGGTCCATGGCTTCGTGGGGTCTGCGCCACACTCGAACTCTACCATTAGCTCGTAACAACTGAAATCGTGATTCATCTGACCACGCCACAGTTTTCCACTGGTCTAGGGACCAGTCGATATGCTCACGAGCCCAGGAGAGTCGCTGCAGGCGATGTCGTGCTGTCAGTAAAGGCACTCGAGTCGGTCTTCTGCTGTCGTAGCCCAAGGAAGACAAATTTCGCCGCACAGTCCTATCGGACACGTCCCTCGTACGTCCCACATTGATTCCTGAAGTTATTTGACGAAGTGTTGCGTGTCTATTAACATTGACCATTTTACAGAGACGTCGGCGGTCTCGGTCGTTAAGTGCAGGTGGTCGCCACTGCGCTGTCCATGATGGGATGGGATGCCTGAAATTTCATACTCTCGGCCCACTCTTTATATTGTGAATCTCGAAATGTTGAATTCACTAACGATATCCGCAATGGAATGACCCGTGCGTCTAGCTCCAACTAACATTCCACGTTCAAAGTCGGTTAATTCTCGTCGTGCCGCCATAAATCACGAAAAACCTGTTCACATGAATAACTTGAACACAAATGAAATCTCTGGAAAACGAACTGCGCATTTATACTTTTTCGCTCCGATACTACTGCCGTCTTTATATTTGCATATTGCTATCCCATGACTTTTGTCACTTCAGTGTATAGGAAAAATTTGTCAAGAAAATGAACTGACATCAATACATTTTGTTACAATTTTTATCGGATAGCTATTTTATTTATAATTTATCATTGATAAATATTCACTCGTGTCCATAAACTAAGGATAATGCAAGTTCCAGGAAAGAAAGAGTCAGAAGCAAAACATTGGGACTTATTTATTAAGCCTATTTATTAAACAAAAGATAACAAGAGAGAAAAGACAAAAATAATACAACAATTGCTATATGTTTGATATCAATAGTAAAATTTGCGATATTTTTTGCTCCCTGGAGTAAATAACAAAAAAAAAATCTATTTCCAAAAACCAATATTTCATGAATGATATAGTGGTTAATACATAGTATGTCTCCCAGACGATGCACTACAGTCTGTACAACGCCTAAGCATACTGAGTATCAAATTATCGATCTGATATAGGGAAAAATTATACCACTCATCAAGCAATGCTTTCCGAAGTTCCAGTAGATATGTAGGAAGACGTTGACGATCTTCAACTCGTCGTCCAAGCATGTCCTACACATGCTCTACTGAATTAAAATTCGGTCAGAATGCCGGGCAGTCCATAAGGGTGATATCCTCGGATAAAAGGCATTCGTTTACGGTGTTTGCATGATGAGAACGGGAGTTGTCATCCATAAACATGAATTCTGCGTCCATGCCACCCCGAAACAAAAGTACATGTTGTTCCAGAATGACGTCGCGATAGATTTGGTCTGTCATGTTTTCAACTTTTCCCAAATGAGCAATCCTGCACCACCTTAACGGCGACGTTCAATGATGTTCTCTTGGTGGTAACGGGTACATGGGGTCTCAATATGACAGTCCGGCGAGAATCAAACTGAAATTTAAACCTGTTCTCGTCAGAAAACATCACACAAGCCCACTGTTGCAGTGTCCACAGTGCATGCCCTCTACTCCTGGATAACCTCAGCCAACAGTGAGTTGAACTGAATAGAACTCATCTGACAAGCCTACGGGCATATAGCCCTATCTATCCTAAGCGTCTGTGCATGGTCTGTCTTGAAACTGTCGTACCAGTGACTGAAGAGAGCTGAGAAGACTGGTCTGATGCTGAACTCAGTCTGTTTCTTTTGGCAGTAACTCCCAAATGCCAGTCCTCATTCAATGTTGTAATTCGAGGACGATCTGTGTTGTAGCGTCCACTCGCATCAACATCATCTTGATATCGTTTCTAAAACCTGGAAATGGCAGTATGGGTTTCAAGTTCCTCGGATACTTCCAGCTGAGTACGCCCGCATTGCAGACGGCCGATAATTCTACCACGTAAATCTTTTTTTTTTTGCAGTAGCTGCTAAATACCGGTCCTTATTCGGCGTTGTAACTCGGAGGCAACTTGTGTTGTAACGTCTACATTTCATTACCATCGCCTTAGAATCGTTGCCAAAGACTGGAGATGACACTCTGGGCGATTCGAAGTTCATAGGATACTTCCAGCTGTCTAAACACACATTCCAGACGACCGATAATCCTATGAAGAATCAAATAAGCCAAATGCATCCTCTGTGTCATAACTAAGCGGTTATTGCAATGAAAGGCATATAAAGCGCTTGCGATCAATTTTACTTCTTAGCCTGCATTCCGTATGCATCACTCTCATACACTCTCGTCATTGTAACGTACTATTGGTGTCATTTTGTGGTTTCCTGTGATTTGCATATTATTTTTGAAGATATGTGTAGTCATTTTATGGGTGATATATGCATTTTAGAGTTCAATTTCTGAGTGACTCTGAGTTATCATTAATTCATGGGCATGAGTGCATAGTGACCGTGGAATAAGGTTGAAGGTATTAATGGTTAAATCCAATGAATGAAAAGAAGGCAAATTTAATCTTTTCCAAAGGCATGCAAAGATAGATTTCAGAAAAAAATGCAGAATTGTTTTGAATTTCATTGATAGAGGACATTTTGGAGCTGTTGGAACGAAAACACTGAGATCAATTTTTATAGTAGATGTACATAAAACGGATTGAATGCGCATTCAGAATTTGAATGACTGACAATAAAAAATTCACAGAAAAAATCTTTTATTAAAGAACTTATCAATATACCAATCTCATCTTTGTATAAATATTGCATCGACAAGGTTTTTTTCTTTCGTTGAATTCAGTGCTTTTTACTATTTATAGTTTGCTCATGAAATTTTTTTCATTCTGCTCATTAGTTGTGAGTGCAATTGCTTCAGAATAGGGAAAGTTATTTTATTCCCACCTTGAGTTTCGTCTTTCAACCTTTCTTTAACTCTTTGAAGGCACGAAAAATTGTGTTTGCAGAAAGATTATTTAGATTTGATGTTACTTACCAATCAGATACTTACATTTGAGGACAAATTCAATTTTGTGTTATAGATAAATATTTGAATGAAATCAAGAGCGTATAAGAACTGGGCTGCTCGTTCATATTTGTAGCAGAATACTTTGAATATTTTAGAAAAATGTGAATTCTTTTAGAGATTTGTTTTGGTTATTTAGGAAAGAGAAACTAAAACATTATACACGTGAAAGTTCCTGTGAAATATTTCATCATGAAGCAACAGTTTTACTATTGATAATTTACCCAGCTTAGAAGTTTTAGAATGAAACAAATAATATCTTGATCCTTTTATTTTTTTAAATGAATCTAGTCTCGAATTCTATAAAACAAAAATTTAATGGGGCCGGGATGGCCTGGTTGTTAGAGCGTTAGACTCGTACTCCTTAGATTACGGGTTCGAAGCTCACAGGCCAAAAGAATCCCCGAGTGTGTGGCGATTGGCGCTCGTTAAATCTGTTCGTGGTCGCAAAGTCCTCCATATCGAGAGTAATATCACTGGGGGTACTGGGCCAGGGGTGATCGTTCCCTGTTCCAGGTCTAAATTACGATCTGAGATGAATGAATGAATTTGCATGAATGAAGTCCGCCCCCTAAAAAGGGCTGTGACGTTTGTGTAACTAAGTCGTACTCTTGGCCCTAGATGGCGCTACATGTAAAACAAGGGACGTATATTTCCGGCTTAAAATCTGCTGATGTATCAGCGGGGCTTGTCCATGGCAAATGCCATAAGTAACAACCAAAAATTTAATTTTGGGGTACTCCACACATTATCGCATCTTTTAAAATGTAAGTACAAGAATATCTACTTCAGTTTCGATTACCAAATAGCACAACAAAGATAAGGCTCCAACGGGACAATGAAGGAGGAATAAACACTTTCATTTCTGTATTTGAAATTATCTATAACTGATGAAGATAATTTTCCCTGTTTCCAAATATTCTATCATTTTATCACTTTATTTGATTTTATCTACGACAGCTATCTTGTATTTTTAAGTAGAAAAAAAGAGAGGATTGTATTCGTTATTATCTAAAGACTATCAAAATGATGAAAATCACGAGGTATTTATTACATAATACTTCTCTCCTAGACATACTTTCATAATGTACTACATAGTAGTTGAAAGCTGAAATGAAAACAGAAAGCTTCTTTGTTCTCGAAAAGAATGTCTAAATGGTTTGATCGTAGTTAGAACCTTGAGCACATGAGAAAATATTTCAGAAAAAAAATTCTTGTAACTGTTGTAAAAAAAAACTAAATATAAATTGGCATAAAGAATATTCATGTAATATAAAATTAATAAATTACCAAAACATAAGAATTTAAGTAGATTTCCGAATAAATTGGCAAATCAACGGGAGCTCTTTCCCTTGACATTCTGGTATATCCACCTTCTCGTTTCTCGTTTGTGACAATTGGGGTATATATCCCGCTATATAAAGTATGACAGTTTACGATCATACTACTTAACCCCCTCCCCTTAGAGATACTGTTAGCTCTTCAGGTTTCTGAGCACTATAAATTCGAGCGTTGAAGCTATTTCTATCATTTCCTTGTTTTTTAGATGTTATTCTTATGTTTTGTCTAACGGACTGTAATTTGCAAGATCCTAAATGTAAGACTTCGTTCATTAACAGAGACGATATTTGAGTATTCTTTGTGATACATAATTATTTTAAACAGTATGCTTTCGCAATCACTATTTATTTATAAGCATTTTTAATTCACCCAAAGAAAATAAAGTATTTTTACGTTTCTAATTGAGGCAAGTTGATGACCTTGTTATTTCAAAGGGAAACACATAAGGCTTGATAATAACGACATAATAACAAAATATAATAAATATATACGATATAATAACAAAAACAAGGAACTCAGGACGCAAAAATTGGAGTTGTTTCTAAGATACTGAAGTTTGTTACCTAAAATAAAACTAACATCAAACTGAAATTTGCTATCTAAAAAAACTAAAACTAAAATCCATACTTATGATACCAGCAAAAACTTTAAAAGAATGTGTAGTGCAGTTCCTGCATTACATCTCTTTCCACGCCAGAAAACTAGAAAAGAATGTTGCAAGATATACACATGGTGTCAAGAAAAATGTTCTATCTTCAGAGGGAAATTCTAGTTTAATTTTTGACAATAGAAGATCTATTATTATAATAATTTACTATAAGCTATTGCTTTTTAACTCAATAACCTTTTTATTACAAACTATTCAAGAAAGCATTTTTGACAATTCTTGATTAATTAATATCTTCTATAAAAATGTTTTCAAATTTTAAAAGGATTGTCATCTTGCTGCTTGATCAAAGTCATGTTGTCTTCGTAAAGGAACAAGATGACACCTTCCCATTATCTTTTTAAAATAAAAAAAATAATATTTAAACTAAATGAAAAATTATCTAAGCAATTACTATTCAACAAAAGGCAATTCTAATAATATATGCAAATAAAATCAACTTATCTCTTAAAGATGAATTGATTGAAAATGATCAGCTATTAGCATCATCACCTTGACCCTGACACATACTTCCCAATTTCCAGAATTAGTCTAAAACTTTATAT
>JAOUZG010047236.1:1353459-1379958 GCA_026289955.1 Argiope argentata
TTTCATTTATATAGCTCGTTACATTTGTCGATTATTATTTAAGCAAACAAAGGGACAAATAAGCAAAATTATCCTTCAAGCATTTTTTCCAAAGCTAAACCGAGATAGGACATTTTGTTGTCGACTACATAAAAAATTTCATCGGTCAAGCTTGCTGCATTTACGTGCTATCAGTATTATCATATAATGATGGACATATAAATCTAATTCCAAAAATACTTTCTTCCAAACTTAAGGAATTCAAAAATGTTGAGATTTATGAAAACTTTGGAAATTAATTTTTTGACGATAACATTACTTTATTTGTACATTTTAAAAAACTAATTGCAAACTCAAAACATTTTATGGAAGCAGACTATATTAATTTAATATAGAATTTATAAAATAATATGCTACCTGACGGATATTTCGGCTGACAAGAAATGGCATGTTGTTCTCCACAAATTGATTTAATTATCATTTAATTTTTATTTGTGTATTTATTTATAAAAAAATTTCAAGAAATCTTAACGTTATATTTGAAATTATTAAAGATCGTTCAAAATATTTCAACTGCTATAAGAGAACTGTATACTTTATTTTTAAATAAAAGATATGACAAATCATGTCAAATTTTAGTTGAAAAATTATAAGTAGAATAATGATTTTATTTTTAATTTCATAAAGTGTTTTTAAAGCACGTACTTATTTGAATAATATATAGAAAATAGATTTTCACGCTGTAAATTTTGGTCAGTAATTTAGGCATTATGATTGGAAAGAAAATGAAACCTTTAATTAAAATTTTAATTATAAAATTGGTCATTAATATTTGATTATTTAAAATAATCTATTGAGTAACAGTAATAGTTATTTTGAGATTATTTTTATCAAAAAAATTGAAATAACACAAAAAGCTATCAAATTTCCCAGAATGGTCAAATATTTGAGCTTCAACAGCCCATAGCAGTTCTGACACAATCCACTTAAACCGAATTCATATTTACAAACATTTAGTCCTTCCACTTAAAGCATTTCTGATTAAAAATTCTCAAGTTGTATTTTTTAAAATTATATCATTCAAATTCATATAGTGTTTTATTTAAAATCTTCTTTCAGATGTCCTTTTCTTATTTAATCACGAATAATACATTGGAACTAAATGAAATTTGTAACTGCGAAATTTAATAATGTATAAATTACTATCCTCAAAAAATAATGATTTTCTTCCTGAAATGGATAATATTAAAATTTCTAAAACTATTTAGAAATTTTTCTTAATATGTAAGGATTGCCATTTTTAATTAAAATATTTTCTATTCATCTTCATTTTGGTTTATATCTGTGATTCTATCTTTTTATAATTTGAAAATCTCACAAAAATTTAAAAGAAAATTACGAAATATATTAGAAATTATATTTAGTATAGTTCAATGAACGCTATTACAAAAAATATGAAATATATTAGGTCTAAATCTATGGAACTGCTGGGATACAATATATATTAAATAAGAATTTTATACGTGCATCATTTTTTTTGCTGCATATTTGAAAATTTCGCCTTAGAATTAATTTTTTTTTATTCTTCAACTTATGTATTCAGTTTTAAATTACAGAAAGTATCGTTAAAAATTTTGTAGAATAAATGTCAAATAAAGAAGCATGGTTCGTTTTATCCATCACACTATTATGGAAGTTGATACTGGACTGTTCTGTTATAAAGCAGAACACTTTTATCTTTTATCTAAACGAGAAATAGAACAAAAAGTGCAGCGAAGGGTTAGAACTTATAGAACTATTACCATAAGCAGGTGTTTGTATATCACACAATTAAATAGCGAGTTATTTATTTTTGTCTCTACCAACTTCTCATTAATTCTGATTAAACACTTTTCTAGCATTTACCAACCATTGGAATAAAAAAGAAAATGAAATCACAAATCTTCATTAGAAATGATATGTCATATTTTTTGCCGTGTTGGCACTAAAAATGTTTCGGAAATTAACAATAGCTGTATATTTTTGTGTGACCTTACGACCTTATCCTAAAAACTGATAAAAATCGATGTCATTTTCAAATTAAATTGAGTTACTTTTATTAAAATACATCAAATATTTTATTAGCCATATCTCATCTTAAAGTTTCATATTCATTAATTTCATTTTTTCACTGACAATATGTATCAAAGATCAGAATAAAATGCATGGACAAAAGTGTTCAAGTTTTCAGTGAGCAAAATCTGTTGATTAAGAGTTAAAACTTAAGAGAAACTATGAAATATTGATAAGAAGTCGTTTGAAAGAGCTTGAATGAAATGCATCGCTCATGGTTCACAAATAATTATTTTCGCATGCAATTTTATGCAACTCTGGTAAAGTTATGTATACAGTTAGCAGGAAGTGGCTTGTATTTGTTGTTACGTGAATCTGCAAGCTAACGTTAAACTACTAAAATAACTCAAAATAATATATAAAAAACGTTCAGTATTGCACTTTTCTAAATATAATTCTTCCCTATTTATAAATATCTAATATATATATGTAGTTTTCTGGGTTTATTTTCTCCGGTAGATTTTCAAAACTCGACGTTTATATGTGTTCTCAGCTTAAAGGAATTAATTATTTCGAAACTTGAAAAATTATTCAAATTCTGAATTTGAAGTAAAAGTTATGTTTTGTTTTACAAATATTTTATTTCTACTTTACAAATACCAAATACTCATACAATTTTCTGAAAAATTTATACAGTGTGCAAAAACAATACGTTCAGAGTAACCCAGATTATTTCATATGCGCAATACTTTTCAGGAATAAATAAAAGTTTCTGGGTAACAAGCTCTTGTTCATAGAACAAAATACAGTTGAAAGTTCTATTTTATTCCTCATTAAAGCTCTAGAAAGTTTTGTCTGTCCTGAGGCAAGTTGTGAAAATGAAGTGCTCCCTGGTTTTCAAGAAAATGATAGTTTTGAATCTGAAGGAGAGAAATGTACCTTTTTAATCTTTGATTGTTATTTTATTTACACTTCAAATATAAAATTATAAAGAAAAGTTTCTTTAATAATTCTTTTACATACTACAACGACATAACTGAATATCAAAGGGAAGGTGGGAAGGGGATTGGTATTCTCTTAAGTTTTCTTCCTAGCAAAACATATTCGATATCAAATATTAAGGTGGAGGAGGCAACTGAAAATGAAAGCAAAACTTGCTTTTAATAAAATCGGAAAAAGTTGGAAATGAGATAAGACCATACTCTTCGTTTTCTAGGAGAATTGTATTCGATTCCCCAATTTAGAAAACCATTTTTTGAAAAAATATGTTTATAAGGCTTGGAAAGATTTTTCTGATCCTCTTAGGCGGATGCACATTCTAGAAAATAAGGGAAATATTTATTTTGAAGTTGCGAACTTTTATCTTCCTTGGAAGTAACTATATTTTTTGTGAATTTTCACTCGCTATGTTAGTTTGCATTTTAGTTAATCAAAAATTACTTTCTAAAATTAATAAAGATTTTATTCATTTCTAAATGTTATTGTTTCAAAAATGTTTGTACCAACTTGCATTAAAAGCCAACGTAACAAAATATATAAATTTAATTTTTTTTAATTTAAATTTATTTGTACAAATTGCTTTTTTTAATGAGCAAATCATTTGAATAAACTATAATAAAAATTTACTGTAAATTAAATAATATAAATTAAAAATTAACTCGACCACTTTCCTTAAAAGTTTATATTTTGGTACCTTATTAACCCTTTGCACTCCGAAAAATAATTAGATAAAATAATTAGAAAAATAATTAGAAAAAACTTGTTCACCTAATATAATATAAAAAAACTTATTCACCAAATAATTAGATGCAAAATTATTCACCCAATACAAAGATTTGTTCATTGCTATGAAAAATATAAGTATATATAATTCTTTTAAGTCAAATTTCTCTGAAAAATTAATCTACATCTCTTAACCCTTATTTAGGCGTTTTTAACAATTAAATTTGAAAAATAAATAAATAAAACTTTAAAGTAATTCACAATCTTGAATGGTAGGGATACAATCGGAATGCAAAGGGTTAATATATTACTAATGGTATTCAAACAAATCTCTCTATGCAACAGTTAAATATCCCATTCTTAACCTTTTATAATTGCTTATAAATGATGTAAACCGTTTTTACCATAAAATTGCCTTATCTGATAAATATTGTTCAATAGTAAGTATAGTCAATTAAAGAAGAAAATTTGTTGTTTAATATTAAAATATATTAGATACATTATTTTATATTATTAATGAATGTTTTATTAAAACTCTTTGGCATCAAATAAAACAGTAAACTTGCAAAAGTATATATCCAAGCTGATATCTAACATTGAATGCATGAATGATTTTTAAGTGGTAGATTTGAATGATTTTTAAGTGGTAGAATTATTAGCCGTCTGGAAAGTGGACTTACCCAGCTGGAAGTATCCGACGAACTTGGAATCGCCTAGAGTGTCATTTCCAGACTTTAGCAACGATGCCAAGATAATGGTAATGTAAGTAGACGTTACAGTACAGATGGCCCTAGAGTTTAAACGCCGATTGAGGACAGATATTTGGCAGTTACTGCCATAAGAAACAGACGGAGCACAGCATCAGACAGGTTTCGTCAGCTCTCTTCAGCCACTGGTACAATAGTTTCAGTGCAGACGCTTACTGCGATTGGTGTATATGCTCGTAGATCTATCAGATATGTTCTACTTAGTGCAATTCACTGTCGCCTCGATTATCCTGAAATAGTGAGCATGCATTGTAGATACTGCAACAGTGATCTTGTGTAATGTTTTCTGATGAGTGCATGTTTAACTTGTAGTCTGATTCTCACCGGACTTTCATATGGAGAGCGCCAGGTACCCGTTACCACTAAGAGAATATCATTGAACGATACCTTTAAAGTGTTGCAGGATTGTTCACTTGGGGAGGGATTATTCTGGGTCCCAGAATTGACCTGCATGTTAAAATTGGAACCATGACTGGCCAAATCTATCACGACGTCATTCTAGAACATGTACGTTTGTTTCAGGGTGACATGGGTGCAGAATTCGTGTTTATGTATGACGACGCCCTTCCACACCATGCAAACATCGTAAATGAATGTCTTCGATCGAAAGATATTACCCGTATGAACTGGCCAGCATTCTCACCGTACTTGAATCCAATAGAGCATGTGTAAGGCATGCTTAGCCGACGAGTTGCGGTCCATCAACCACCTCCTAGATGTCCATCGGAACTTCGCAGAGCATTGATTGATGAATGGTATAATATTCCCCAAGATCACATCGATAATTTGATATTTAGTTTGCCTAGTCGTTTTACGGACTGTATTGCATCGTCTGGGAAACATTCTATGTATTATCCCTGGTACAAACCATCTAATATTGGTTTTTCTAAATAAGGTTTTTTTATTGTAATTTGCTGAGGGAGCAAAAATTAGTAATGTTTACTAATAGTATCAAACATATAGCATCTTTTTTCGCTCTTTACCTTTTGTTTAATCAATAGGCTTTACAAATAAGTCACATTTGTTTTGCTTCTGACTATTTCTTTTCTTGAACTTGCACTATCTTTAATTTATGGACATGAGTGCATACAGTTATAATTTATTACATAGTTACTAAGGTAATAAAGGTTGAAGACACTTAAAAATAAATTTAAAATGTATTTCTAAGCATGAGAGCTTAATTAAACAACCAGCAAAAACCAACGGTATAATTTAAGTGTTTCTATATATAAAGCCACTAATTTAATCAGAGTAATGAATATGAGAAATTCAATAAATTTTTATGTTTTATTATAGAAATGTGTTGGCTTCATTATTATACATCATGAATAAATATCCCATTAAGGCATCTATAAGAAAATATGACAATAATAATTTACTCTAAATTTTGACAATAATTTACTCTAAATTGACATTAAAAAACCCCTACCTATCATCTAATTCAGTTGAAGCAAAGTTATGTTTGAAAAAAAAGGTAATGAAGAAGGTCTATTTTTATAATTACAAATAAATAATAATAAAATTAATTTTAAAAAAGAAGAAGAAAACAAGTAATGGAAAGAAAGGAAAGAAATTCCTCAATAATATAATTATTTAATTATTATTATACCTCTCTGAAAAGAGAATAAATCTTTTTATTCAATATGAATGCAATTTATCATACTTCGTTATTTTTTGCTTCTAAGGTATCAACTTGAAAACAGTTAAAAAACAGAATAAATGTCGTTTTCCAACCAAGATATTTAAATTTGCTAATTTTTCCTCCCAATCAGCCCTGCCAGTTCTAGAGCGTCTTTGTTTTCTTGCGAAATAAAATTAGACCCTAAAATTATCATGTTATTGCGTTTGCTTTAGTGGTTTAAGCTGTTATATGAACCTTTTCAATACCATGAATATTTTAGAGAGCTTATAGAATCGAAACATGGGGGAAATGTGTTGATGTTGGGTTAAATAAAGAAATTTTTTATATCTATTTTATAATTAAACAGGATAGATAGAATTAAAAAACCGCTTAACTGACATAACTGTACATGAAACTAAGGCGATCAACTGCTTAGTTGTGAGCTCATTTTTAATTTTGCGGAGCTCACTAAGCTCAAACGGGGTGAATATTTCTACATAAATCTTTCCTCAAATATAAAAGAGCTTAGCTAATACAGCTTATATTAAATCTCCTTTTCAAAAACATAAGATACTTACTAAGGATAGACCTTTACATTTGAATTGGGATTCAATGGAGACACCTGAACTGGTTTTCCATTCTTTAAACTTGTACACCAACCAATCTTTAAGTATTTGACCCATGATAAATTTAACATGCTTCGGATTCTTATTCATATCGACTCGTAGATAAAATCGGGTTTCGAACCAATATAAATTCTATCTTGAAACTAGGATCCCTCCACCAGGTCACCATAGCCTCCTGAATATGATAAACTGAAAACGACTGTTAACTGAGAATAGGTCTCTGAATAACTAAAATCAAGCTGCGATAACTCTCTGATAAATAAACAATCCCTTTCCTCTATGCTCTGTCAAAAACTTTTTTAATAATGAGGGATCTGAAAAGTTTGAAGTAATATTTTTTCCCGTTTCCAAATTTTGCATCATCGTTCACAGGATTAAAAGTATCTTCATTCATCTTTCAGTTATGAAGCTCTATTAGTCACTAAAGACAATTGAATGCCAATTCAATCGATTTGTTATTAATCTCTTTACACAATTGCTTAGACAAGGTAGTTGGCAGAAGAAGAATGTTATCAACTTTAAGACCTGTGACCTCTTTGCCATTATGAATAAGAATAATGCGAGAGTTTTCCAATAACGACGGAAGAATTTGAGGACAGAATGAATATTCGATTAATTTCCCAACGACTGGAAACAAATTTGAAAAAAAAAATGAAAATGTGGATCTTGAAAAGTTTCATAAAAAGTGAGGCTTATAAATAATAATTTTTATACATATCTAACTTTTCCGAATAAACAAAGGTTAATTTTGGGAAATTTTGAAGTACAGAATCATTGGAATAAGTAATTAATTTATACGATATGTATGCCTGTTTTATTACAATTATATGTTATTACGATTCTAAATTCGAAAATTAAAATTTTTTTAAATCCAAAACCATGCCCAAACGCTGAGAAACTTGCATAAAAAGACGAGATATTTAACTTCTTGAATGTTTCAAAAACGATACGACTTGATTCATAAGGCTGAAATGCAACATGAGTTTATATGCAATTATTCAAATCCTGTTTATCAAACGCCTGTTAAGAATTACTAAAGCTAATATGGTTTTCAAAATAAGAAATTTATCTATTGAAGTCTCAAAATAGAACCAGTATTAATTTAGTTTTATTGGTGTTCTGTTTTGAAGCAATACAAAGGATCCTTGGGACGAACCTAGTAATTTTAAACTGTATTCAAACGATGAGGATGACACTTGAGCTGGAAATCTCTCTTTGAATTTCTGAGCTATATCATTGAGAGGAAGTTTAACCCCAACGTCTTTTACGTGCATCAAAACAGCTTGCAAAGTTCTTCTTCAGTACAATCAGGCGGAATTCAGTTCCGTGAAATACATTTATCAGTTAAGTAGAATACATTTATTGATTTAAACAATATGAAACAATATTTATTTCATTTAAGAAATTTTTTAAGAGGAAATAGTTGCCAATATTTAAAGGTTTGAAAACTAGGATACGATAAGAGTGGGAATTCTTCATATTATTTAATTTACTCATAACGGCAATTCCAAAATTATTATTCTATTATTCAGATAGTTTTAAGATGAGTTTTTTTAGTAACTTCCTTTACAAAACCGAATAATTGGTGCAATATCTATATAAATGAAACGTAAAATATTCCTCAAATATTGATTGCTTAAAAATATATACCATTTTTGTAAAAATTACTTCATTAATTTGAATTACTCCGATATTCTAAAGTGAGAAAATAAAAAAATAAAGATATTTTTTTATATCAAATTAAATTTATTTTTTGAATTTTAATTTCAACATTTTATAACATCTATAAAAGCTTCTAGCTGTTTGGTAATAAAGATTATCCCTTCATCATGGACTCAAAACCTGATTCTATCGTAGACTTCGCTTTTAAGAAGTCTTAAATACAAAATGTTCTTTTGCTGATTTCAGATGAACATTTCAAGAGGATTTTGATAATATGAGGCCACGGGCAAATATTAGTTTGAAATCCGTCATTCTAACCATTGTCGTAAAATCGTCAAAAGCTTAGAGCTGCGATATTTCGAGATATGTGACCAACGTTTCCAGTGCCTATAAGAAAAAGCTCCATTAAGAAAAACGCTAACTGAGATACTGTTTTTTTTTTTCATTTAACTATATTAAAAATCTTTCAAGTCCAATTCCAGAGTGCTCCAGTGTAGCTTCAAACAAGCGCAATTATTAAATGAAGCTAAAGCAAAATAAATAAATACTTTTAAAGAAGGTCATTGATTATCATCAAAAAATACTTTCATCAATTAGATAAAATGTTAAGATTTAGTTTTCATTTAAATATATAGAGGAGATTAGTCGGCGATGGGACACCTACAATAAAGTTTTAAAAGGCCTTATTATTAATTTATATCTTTTTCCCCAAATGGAGTAATCATAGAATTGAGCTTGTTGCTATAAATCTTTTGAGTTAAAGTTTCTATGATTTTTATGTAAATTTTCAGCCTCCTTCTTTCTAATAATTAAGCTCATTACAACAAATAGGGATCTTTGACGCTAATTTGACAGTTCATTTATGAAATATATGTTATTGAATATATTAAACGTGAAAAACAATTAGTTTTTAATGTAATAAGCTAACTTTTTCTTTAAAAAGTGTCCCACCCTTACCAATGACATCTATCTCTAGCCAAATAATTATGTTGCTTAGATAGAAATTTTAGCTATCTTACATTTATAATCGTATATTATTTATTAATATAATATATGCATATATTATTTACTAAACGCGTATATTATATATCATGCATATATAAATATCCAGAAAAGAGGGACATTTTAGACTAATGAATCCCCTGAAGAGGAATAATTTTTTTTCCTGATACTTCTGATAAAAGCGCTCATTTCAATATAAATGAGCATAAAAAATAATATATTGGGGTAAAGATTAGCCATACGTAAACATAAATTATTTTGTTTTAATTACAGTTTAAACAAATAGAATCCATCATGCGCTATATTAGAAAAGTTGAAAGTAATGATGAGAAATATTTGAATAGCTTTAAAAATCTATTTATGAGGAAAAAGGTGAAAATTAATTTCTTTTTCTCACAAGGAACAAATTATACCATAATTGATGAACAAACCTAATTGCTAAGTTGTATCTACCAAGATAGATTGAAAGCACTAGTCTGACACAAGCATATTCACCCTGTGATTTGGATTTCACGAAATATTAGATGAAATAATATGTTGTAATTTACTATAAACCTTAAATATAGAAGAGTCACCACGCCTTTGTAACTTTTTTTCTCAAATTTGACACTAATAAAGAATTTTCCTTTTCAAAAGCATGTTTCATCCCTCTCATTTGTTTTTGTATATTTAATTGCTTCTTAATTTCACATTTTAATAACTGTCATATAATTCATATTTTTTAAGAATATGTTAAAATATTTCAAGATGTAATTGTAACAATCCATTTTGGGCTAGTGGAAAATAATTGTTTGAAATATTTTTGTTAAGCTTGTTCTTGACCTCTCTAACTTCCTCTATTATATATAAAAAAATTAAAAAATATATTTAATTGTAAAATGTCTATTTACTCTTTACAAGAAAGTGTATTGAATAATGAAGGCTGAAACAAAGAAAAACCTTTATGCCGTCTGTCTTCTCTAGAGAACTTGCTCTCCATCCCCACTGGGGTTGTGAAATGAGGACGCCTCCTAACGAGCATTTTGGGAAAAGACTCTTTCGCTCGGGAAATTTCGGACAAAGAACACACCCACGAAACTTCCACTGTAAATTAATTAGTTTTAGCTATTTAGTTAAAGCCTTTCCTTTTATATCGTTGGATTAATTTATTCTGAAGATGTTTAATTGAAATGTTACCGATTCAATTTTCAAGAATTGATTTTGTTGTTTCCAGTATAATATAATTTAACGCAATTTGAAATATTAAAATATCTTTAGATTTTAAGATTCATTAAAGAAATGTGTGTAAGGATTGTTGAGGTAAAAATCTTTGAATTCAGGCTTAGAATAAAAGATATATATAAAACTAATCAATAAGAAAAAAAGTGACATTTCTCGTTAATGGAGATTTCAGTTAATTTTGCAACCCTCATTTTGCTTTTTAAATAAATTTATTTTTAGAACTTTTGAACTGTTTAAATAGATGATAAAAATTAATTAACGTTTTTAACGGTTTTTCATAAAGCTTTAACTTCACATAAGGAGGGAATATGTTAAGGATGGAGAATAGGGTGTCATGATCTAACCAATATTCAAATCATTGGAACCTGATTTTGTGGAGAATCAAACTAGGGTATAAACCTATCGGACCCAATCAAATAATAAATACAACAAGTAATAAATAATTGTTAATATATTATCGATATATCATAAGATTTGAAGTAAGAATTTCAACAAAATAAACTGAAAGTTTAGTTCTCTGACAAACAATCATGATAAGTTATGATATACATGTATGTATATCTATTGAAATTTTCGAAACATATTCTGAATTTCAGACTTCAGTTTCTTAACAGGCTGTTCCTTGTTCATCACATATAAAATTCAGACTTCCATCGCAAGTGCTTTCAAGGTGTAGAACCGTCGCATTACCCTACAGGAAACGCTTTACTTACCTTTTCCATGGACAATGACTTAATATCCTCTACCCTGTGGAATTAGAGCCACAGTCACTATTAAAAAAATTTCTTACATATTAATGATTTCTAAAATTTCTATGCATAGAATACCTTGACATCTATAAGACATTCTTATGCTCTCAGCATGTAACATTTTAGGTAAGGAACAGAATTATTTTATTTAAAAATTTCTTTGGAAAGGCCACTACAGGAATATTCTACAACTGCAAATTATCCTTACTAAATGGCATAAGTAGTTTAGATACATGTGTGAAAGTTGAAAGAAAATATAATTAATAGTTGTCTGATTAATTAATTTATCTTAAAATATTATATAACATATTGAAACATTATAGATAATATACAAAACTATATAGAATTCAAAGGAAATATTTTAAATGGACCTTTTCTGAAATATTATTTACCAAAACAACATCAATGCTTTTTTTCTGCCTTTAACAGCTACATACTTTCCCCACAGTATTAAAAAATTTTATTATGATTATTATTTTAATATGAAAGAAAAGAATAGGATTGTACGAGACCAATAGTCCTCAAATTCATTTATACCAATGAAAATCATCTTTCTTTTTGAAAAAATCCTTTTTCCCCTAAAGTTTCTCTGAGGGGCCTAAATGAATGGCAATCCGAAAATATTGTCTGAACTATATAGAGGCTGTTCGAATGTTACTTTCCATAGGGTTTTATCATTGAATTTATCATTCAACTTGTGCCAAATTTTAATACGTTTTTCCTTCACTCAAAATTTAATAAATATTTTCGATTACTTTATGTTAACTCTTCATACTAGCGGACAAATAAATAAATGCATGAAGAACAAAACTATATCAAAGGATTATGTGAATTTTAAATAACTTATTCATGATAGCTTTAGAAATATATATTAAATATTTCTATAACTTGATATTATAGAAGGATTTTAGTAATTTATATTAAAATCCTTCACCCATATCAAGATTTTTCATTTATCTACCGTCGTATTTTTCCAAGTACAACTTTTTGAACAATGGTAAATAAGGAAGCTGTTTAGCAAGTCCATAACTGTTTAATTACGTTTTTCTTGACAACAAAACTCTGATTGAAATGATACAAAATCCAAAAGAAAGTGAGAATTATTAATAATATGTAAATTAGAAAAATTGCTATCTATTAAAATAAAAATATTAAAATTTATGGCTTTGTTACATCTATGCATTTTTGTGATATATGTGACAAATAGCTGACGACCATCTTATTAGAAAAGAGATATTTTTAATAAGTATGCTAATAACATTATAACTTAAAATTATTTCGTTTAACTGTATATTTAGTTCATTAAATTATTCTCAAAAATTTAGATACTTTGTTAGTAAATAAACCAAGTTTAAGGAGGTGAGAAAATTATCTTATCTAATAAACTTTCCTTTTAATTTCGCATGCATACATGCTTAAGCCTGAAATAGAGAATTTGAAAAGGATTGAATGACATTAAGAGATTATCTTCTGATGTCATGCATTAAAGATAACAGGATTACCCTTGTTGTATTCTCGATGAGAGTGATTGATACCTTCTTTTCTATGATGCATCAAATGGGAAATAAAAGGAATAGTGTGACAAAAGGTAATATAAAACTGAAGTATTGTTGCGATGCTTACGTTTGCCAGTTTTAGAGTTCAGAAGCAATTAATGCAAATTGTTTTTCACATTATTAGTTTAAAAAAATAAATTGTACAAATATATATATATACATAATTATAGTTCTTGAGCTGAAAGGTGGTGTTCATTTATTAATATTATCCAGAAAACAATCTTTAATTATTTTTCTGGAACTTGTTTCAGCCTAATTAAAACAGTAGGTAATAAGTTTGCAATCCTTTCTTGGGAATTTCACCCTCTGTTCTCCGTTCAATCTTAATTTGACATTGTACATAAACAACCCTGTCCCAATTGTTGGCAGGTGTTGTTAACAGGTAATTCCAGATAACAGACAAGCACTAATCTGAGATATTTTTCTACATTTATGGTTATTTTTATTCATTCTAAGAACCAGTTTTCCATCGCGAAAGTTATTCATAATTATAGATAAAGTACCTATTTAACTCAAATTCTTTTTAAATTTTGTAGGGAAGCAGTTGCAGTTCTTTAGATACAATGCTTTGATTTTATAAATTTTTTTCTTAAATAGCATCCTTCTAGAAATTTTATTTATAACTCCCATATCATATTATTCCAGTAGTAATTAACTAAATAATCCTCTCTAACACTTAATATTTTAAATTAATATTATTTTCATATAAGGATTTGAGGCCCGGCATCCACTTTCTAGAAAATGACTGACTAAATTCATGATTAAGAATCTAGTAGTACTTGCATCAACTTATGATGAAAAAAAAAAACACTTCCTGTAGGAACGGATATTATATTATCATTTCCGAGGAGTTTGTCGGACAAAGCGTAGTCTTTTATTTTTTCATATACGTGGGATATTCAAAATATTATTGAAGGAATATAATCTTTACTACATTTAATAATACACAGATAAATTACGCAAAAAAATTTTTTTTAATAATTAATATTGCATTCAGATAGAAACTTTTTAACGAGTTTCTATATTTGGCTTTAGAAATTAATTCTTTTATTTAGTAAAAAATACAGAATTTATTTCCAAATACAAAACATGAGTTTAATTTTAAAACTCCTAATTTCTTAGGGCATGAACCCTTTTCACTTAAAAAAAATTCCAAGTCATTAAAATTTTAGATTTGAGCTTGCCGCTGTTTTATCTCTATTCGCTTGGAAGGTAAATTGTAAAAAGAAATTCCTTTGTTTGTATGCATGTCATTTGCTTTAAGTCTAGGTTCTTTATGGATTTCACTAGTAATGAATGTACGAGTAAAAAAATAATCTAACCCCTCAAATTACACATTTTTTTCTGAAGCTAAGCTTTTACGAAAAACATGCATCATTTGAATTTTAAAAAAAAACTACATTTTTCATTACTGAAATGAAGTAGTTAAATTCCATACTGAGCTGTGGGATGAAATGAGACAAAAAATCTTCTTCTTAGTTAGTAAAATGATGATGAATGCCAAAAACAAACAAACAATAATGCATTATTTTTTAAATGAAATATAACAAGATTTTTCTTTTCCCAAGATAACCAAAATATTCATCCAGTAGGAATAAATATATAAACCAAATTCAATAATTAATTGAATATTAAATGAAAATGTAATTTTCATTCTCACTTTTAAATTGCCATTGTTTCAGCCATTCCAATACCCAACTAAAGAATTTAATAATTTTTTACATGAACTTCACCATGAATATCGATTATATTTAACTTTAATCAAATTTCTTAAACAAGGTTTAATGCTCATATTTCCTCAACAAAGTATTTTTAAACATAAAATTGAGATGGATGTTAAAAATCTTGTTATTTACATAGCTTTACTCCTGTTATTTTTAATCTGTCTATGAAATTTCTTAATGTAGAAAAATTCCATGACTTCATATCACTATTAACTCATGTTGTCCTTTTTCGCGGATTTTCTCTTTCTGTTTCTGTTTCACAGATAGTTAGCAAAATTTTTATTCTGTAGCTTTCAAAAATTCAGAAAAATCAGGAATTTAAATAATTAATAATTCAGTAAAATGAAAATGTTTTGAATTTTACTGCTGTACTGAGATCTTTTTGAAAACTATGCAAGAATGTGTTTTTAATAATTTTCAAAATTCAGAAAAAAACTACATTTAAATACCTTTTTTAAAAATTTTAGAATTCTGTAAAAATATTTTTTGCCAATAATATTCTTGGAAATCATCTCGAGAAAAGCCAAATCTTTCTTAATTTTCAATTAATTAAGTTTTCAAAAATAAAAAAAAATCTCTCCATCGCAAAAGCGTTTAGATATTTTACTTCGGTTTTAGCAAAGATTAAATGCATTCATTATTCATCAGTTTCATAATATTTATTGTTCAAATAAATTCAGAATGTGGATATACAATTCAAAGTTGTAACTAAGACAGTGACTTTATATCAGTCTGTTAGGTAACAGTACACTCAGTTTATATAGAATCTGATTGTAATTTGATAATTTTTCCATGATATTACTAAACCTTTTTAGTTGAGATTATACGGAAGATAAATATATGTTAGACAATCATAATACGCAAGTTTATTGGGAAAATTATATTTAATTGATAAATAATATCAATGGAGCCTTTATCAAACCTATACAATCAAGTCTATCACAACAGATGACATTTAAAGATAAAAAGATAAGAAAAATGCTTAATCATTGCTTCCCCTCTAATCTTTAATATGTAATGAGGCATTTGAATCTAATTCTTTTCCAAAGTTTCAAAAATAATTTTCGATCGTAGTATTAGAATATAAAGCTTAGCTTCAATGAAAAATAGTTTTAAAGAATTTTGGTTTACTCCATATCTTTTGACAAATTAAAGCAATAGACTTTCAGTTAAAAAGCCATTTAAATTCGAAATAAATGACATCTCTGAAATAAAAATAGAGTGATTGTAAATAAATAGTATATGATGCCATAATCATGTGTGTTTATAATTAAAGTCATAAGTTCTTAAGGATTTCAAATTACTTTTCAAAAAAAAATTTCTGGCACTGTGTATGTTAAATTTTTAGACTAATGTATCATTTTATAACTTATAATATTTAAATTCTTGTAGCTTTTTTTTGTTTCAGCAGTATGTTAAAGGTTAATTTAATTTCATGCAATGACACAAAATCTCTAGACCTTATATTTAATAATTGGTTTCTGTATTTTCTTTTGAGGCATTGGCAGCTGTAAGTGTCTCACTTCTAAGAGCCTTTAAAGTACTATGTGAACAAATCTTAGATGATCCTTTTTCATTATAAAATTTTTGAGTTTCATCGCTTTAAGTAAATAGAGATTAATCGAAGCTTTGTAATAAATATTAAATAAGCATTGCCCTCACAGTCACGTTTCAGTTGTTAAAGTTTTCGATAGTAATTAGATTCATGAAAGTATGGATTTCTTCAAGAGTAAAATTGAAAACAATTTATATTCAACAACTACTTATTTTATTAATTTTGGGAATCAAAATCACAGTGATTTTCAAAATGCTTTTTTATGTAGTTGGGAAACAAGATTTCAGATTAGCTTTAATTAAATCTTTTCCCCCTTTTTTTTCAGACTTTGTGCAGTCGATTTTTCAGTTCAACATCCATATCACGAGATAGCATACACCTGGAATATTTATTTATTTGAAGCTTCCGTGAAATTTCATTAATAATTTCCCTGAATTTTTAACAGATTAGGTTTGCGATAAATACATTAATTTCGGTTTCTTCAGAACTCCATTGTTATAACCATAATAAGAATATTTTTATGCAATAGTCACTTAAACCATCACAATGCATCATGCCTTTTGAATTTCTCAACAAATAAAAAATCTGAAGCGTTTTTAGTTTAACACTTCTTTGAGAAAATTTCAGTTGAGAACGTTTTGAAACTAATCCCATGAAAATTTAGGTACATTAGAAATCTTTGTCTGAGCAGTTGAAAAATGTATCAGTAATTGAATTTTTCACTTAAAAAGTTAGAAATGACTTATTAGAATGTTCAAGAGTAAGAAGTTACCAAATTTACTTCTTTTCTGACAAAAGCAGGCAAGAGTTAATTATACAAGAAATCCAACATTAGAAACTTTTTCCAAACCAAATCATCTGTTGGTTCTTCGATATAAACGCACCTCAAAAATTAATTCCGATTTGAAAAAGAAAAAAATGAAACAATTACCTAACAGACGTAAAAATAGTTAGAAAATACTTCATATATTCATCAAAAATTCTATAAAAAATAAATAAATAAAAATTCTCATTTTTCTAATTGAGGAGACTGCATTAATTTTTTTTACAGTTTTATTTTTCTCATGTTTGTGATGATGAAATTTTATGAATCAATTTCTAATCACTTTTTAATGTGCCAGGCTTTAAAATACCTTACTCAAATTACATGATAAATTTAATTACATTTTCCCCGTCCAAGAGGGGCTTTATCTGAGGCTTTATAGTGAGTTTTGAAAGTAATTGATTTCAAGACAATTATATTTATAATAATTAATTATATACTAATGAATAAAACATTCAAAATATTTAAAATGAAAGCCCTCTTCTTTTTAGTATAATAGAAGCGTGTTTTAATGATATTAATATCATTTAAATGAAAGCAATATTTAGTTTTTAGGGCTTTTCAAATTCAAAAATAAACTTTTGTTAAAATGAGCAAGAATCTTCTCTTTTAAAGACAACAAGTTTTCAGGCCATTTAACACTTGACGTGAAGTTTGAAAAGTAGTTTCGAAAACACCAAGCAGTATAAAACTTGGAATACTATGAACATTTCACTTGCTCTCTACTCTCTTTCCAATCCATTTTGATTTGCAGCACGTCAACTGCTTCAGTGATCTCTAAGTTATCTTTTCTCTTTCCAATCGAGAACATTTTGTTGCACATTTCATTTTTATATTTTCTTTCAAAGAACGTTTAAATCATCAAGATTTATTACTCAAATATAAAATGAAGGGTTTGAGAAGGAATTGTTATAGATTTAAAAGTATGAAATTAATTTGTGAATTGAATTATACTTATTTAATAGATTCTTAGAATGGAGTTGTTATTCAAACAATATTTTTCAACTTTTAACGTGAAGTTTCTTACTATTGGTGTATAATTAATGAATAAAATAAAAAAAGGTAACTTTATTCTACATGAAAAATATTTGGTATATAATCTGCAAGTAAGCACTTGTCATAATTATCTATGAATCTACTAATTAATTTTCGTATCAAATTTTAATTAAATTCTTGAGAAATTATAACCACCGAAAAATTTGAATACAGTTGTTTACAATTTTGTATTCAACAACACATTAGTTTACCTTAAAATAATTACATTTTTATTGGTTATAAACATTTATTTGAAGGAAATATTACAACCTCTGAGGCAAGTTCCAATGTGTTTCTGAAAATAAGAAAATCCTAACGAGGAACGAAAACATTATTACGCTTATATACGAAGTAGAACTGCGACGGTCTATTAGTTAGGTCCGCTTCTCATTATACCAGCGGGACATGCCTTTAAATCTTGCAATAAATGAGTGTATTTGTGTTGCATGAATGCTATTATAGGCTTTTAAAATATGAAGGGGTTGAAAATGTTTGCGAGAAATTATCACCAGAGGGGGAATGTGGAATCGAAATTTCTCTAGAGTCGCAACTAATTTTAGAAAAGATTTGCGTCTGATTTCCAGAGATATCTTTGCGAAAACAGCATTTATTTTGCTAATAAAGCTGTGAACTGATCAACTTCTGATTAAAGAAAGACCTATCTGCAAAACATTTAACGAGAATACAAACCGTTCAGTTTTCAATTTTTCTTCTTTATTTCTTGCATTTTATATAATATTTGTATTTTGTAGTCTCTCGTTGTTTTATTTTTTCATTTTTCACTAAATTTGGATCATTAAATTTGTACTATACTTTGTATTGACTTTGCAAATTAAAGCCATCGTACTCATTGTAGGATCTGAAAAAAAAAAGAACTTAAACTTCTTTAAGTTATTTTTCATTCTCAACTTTTACAGTAATCCTGGGTAGATTTTTTTTGTTAATCGTTATTATAGTGATTTTTAAAACTTACTGAACATATACAGATAATGCGAATCAAATATTTTAAAACATGCACTGTTTTTCTCCCAAAGGTCCTAATTTTGGCATTTTAACATTCTTGTTCCAATGAGAGCTCAAAGAATCAATTGGGATTCATAAAATGACAAATAAAATGTTCCCACTGCAGCTACTTAATAACATATAAAGGATACGCTTTCTTTAAGAGCATTATCAGAGTATCAGGCTTAAAGTTGCTTTGCAAATTTCTGAAATAGTCGACTTCAGGTCAATAATTATTAAGGTTTACTTTTAGCTCCACCAACTTTCTAAATCATGCATATTTAAAACAATACAAAAGACATCATAATCACATGAGAAACGTAGCTGCGAGTATCAGTTGTATAATGTAAATATTTAAATTGTTTGCTTTTTAATGTAGCATCATGTATTTTTCTTCTGAAAACTGTGCTAATATTTTCAGACTTAAATTCAGTCGGTATGTTTGGCATACATTATTTGTACATGAAAGAAATCCATTAAGAGAATAAATAAGGAATATAATTTGAATCTTGCAAAATTCTTCCATTTCTATAAATTTCGATGTCTTATTGCACTAAATTCTCAATAAATTTAATACATATTCTATTCTTTTAACATTTTAAGTTTTTTTTAAGTGAAGGAAAGAAAAAAAATTCATACTACATTAAACTTCCTCTTGAATAACGATACATCAACTTAACTCTAAAGAATGCATAATTTCAAATTTTCACACAGATAGTTTTAATGCCCATATGAAATTACAATTGCACCTTTAAAATATAATGCTGTTAAAAATTTACCCACAAACTTTAAAAATAAGTAAGATTTATTAAAACAAAACATCATTTTTGGGTTTAAAATATGCTCACAAACTTTTAAAATAAGCAATATTTATTAACACATAATATTTTTGAATAATCTTGCAGATCAATTTGCTGCTTTTTTTTCTTCCACTGTTTTACAACTTTAAACAAAACAGTTACATTCACAAGCAGAGGTGACATTTTTTAAAATTAAAATTCTAAATCAATCCAAATATTTACAAAGGAGTGAGTAAAACTTGCTATTTCTAAAAGTCACTGTGGGGCATGACACTCTTTACGATTTATTTTCAGTCGGAAGTCTTTCCATATCAGTTTTTTTAGTGATGTAACCATCTGCAAAATTCTTACAATTCGAATTTTTCTACACGGAAATACATGTTTTCCTGTAAAAGGCACTAGATGAATAATTTTGAGTATTTCATTAATATAAAATCGAAGTAAAAATTATTTATATTATTGTTTTAGTTGGCATTTTACTATAGGAATCGCAAACAAATAACGGTGATGTGCATAGATAAAAGGGACAGTTTAGCTGAGAACATGCGATCAGATAAATAATGCTTGTGAAAGTAACTTACCCGAGTTGGACAAAGAGTGATGATAGATATCTACTTCTAAGGAGGACTCCGATGCAAGTGGATTGAAAGGAAGTCAAATTAGATTTCATCCTTAACATTTAGAAAACGATTGAATCTCGCTTAACGAACAACTTTCCTAGTGATTTATCATCAAAATAAAATATGGATAAACTCGGTTAATGAGCGATGTTTCGCAGAATGAGTTGCGAGGAGACATCATGACGTCACATGCAGTTTCGGGATGCATCTGTTTGTGCTGAGCGCTTATTTGAAGAGGGACTCTATATATATATAGAAAAACTTCGGTCTGATAACATTATCGAAAGCGACTTCAAAAAATTTGGATCAAGTACCTTTGGAGCTTTTATCGATGAGATTATGTCACTGGTCAAGATTATGGGACTAGATACTGATGGCACTGATGAACTCATGGTAATGGGACTGATGAACTCATGGAATAACGTATCCGGAACAGATGAAAATTTATAGAGCTGTACTCTATGTCGTAGCGAAGCTGATTTGGTCAGGAGAGGAAGAAGTAATAAACTCAGCAAAAGAACAAATTTTCAGTAAAATAATGGAGATGCTAAAAACATAGGAAATTACTGCATCATACATTTAAAAGCATCACCTAATAAATATTATAATTAAATGAATCGGTAGCAATTCGAGCTACAAATTCATTTAACGATAATTTTTGCCAAATTTTAAAGCTTAGCCAAAGACGAATGTTTTTAAACAATATTCATGTATAAAAAAAGCATACATTATAAATGGTGAATTTCATTATTATAATTTTGTTTGAATATTTTCTTGGGTTTAGAAAGTATTGTTTCCTTTTTACATGGATTTCTCTTAAAGAGTATGATTCGGTCACGAATTTTTCTTTGTAAGTGAGGTCCATTGTAGTTTTTATACTTACATTTTCGAACAAATTATCAACTTCTGTAAGCGTCGAATTTTTTTGTCACCATTTTGTGAGTTGACTGCGTATTAAAATTGACGCAATTTTAAAGAATACAAAATTAATACATTTTTCTCAGAATCATAGTTTGCTTTTTAAGACTGTTGAAGTTTTAGAATTTAAATAATTTAAAAGAGTTCTGTTTTGTCTTTATTATGGAATTCTGCGTAATTCAATAGTAGACGCACGATAATAAATTATAAATTGATATTATTCATAAAATTTTTATTACGTAAATATTTTTAAAAGAAAAGCACAGTTTTTGTTCCGAACTTTTCTGAAATTTTATTCAATAGCTATTAGTTTATTTATCATAGCAGACCTTATTTGCTAATTAAGATATGAAACTATTCTTTAATCCTCTTTCTTTAAAATAATATTAAAATAATCGAAAGAATAATAATTGAAATACAGGCTTATTTTCTTGATTTCTTTCAATTACCACTAAAACATCTTGTGGATTTAAATTCATAGATAAATTGATAGATGTGGTTTGAAATTGAGATAAAATGAAGGTAACTTTTATTGATTTTTTTCTTCTTTCTCTGAAGAAACACTTATGACTTTAAGTGAGAAGTGTTAATCTCATATTCTTATCACTAAGAACCCAGAAACTATATGTTGCCACTTCAATCAAAATTCTACTCGAAAACACAATTCAAGATTCTACTCGAAAATGCTATAATTCAAGTGTTGTGTGGTGTTTGAAGTAACTCATCTATAAGATCGCATAAAATAGCCTTTATAATACAAAGAGTTTTAATCTTTCAAAACGTTTTTGGATCACTTTGCTATTCTTAAAAATATCGAAAGACAAAAATCATTGACGTAAAAATACAGTAATGATACTGTCCATCTCTGTCATTTTCATTTCTCTGCTTATGACATGTTGTGAGAGGAAATAACAGTTGATTTAACAAGGTTTTCTTCCTTCCATTTTGCAAAATTTTATTTTGGAAATAAAAATATGGAATATTGATGGCACAATAAATGTTGAGTATCATTCGAGAATTTTCCTTCAATAATATACTTTTATTATATATGATTTGCCTCTCGGGTAGTAAGTTGTTTAGAAATAGAAAATTAATGTTTTAAAAAAAATTCTGCATTTTTAGTTATAGTTGTTGCTATTTTCCTTCCTCTTTTTCTTTTTTTCCCCTCCAAAAAACCATAGATTGATCAAATTTTTTTCATGCTAAAGATTAGTCATAGTCGTCACAAAGGGAGCTATTCAATTATTGCTTTTTTAAAAATATAACGCAGCTGTTCATATTTCTCCTAAAAATATCATATGGATATGATAGATTATTTATGAGCTTATGATCAATAGTTCAGTTCATATTTTTAATCCAATTATATAGGAATTTTTTATACTTTTGGGTTCAATCGATAAATTTATTACACATCAGAAATTCAAGTTGCATTAAAAAAATTTCAACTCATTTCTGAAATTTCTAAATCTGTAGCTGAATTATCAAACTATTGCACTCGTGTATTGTTCTCCTCACTCTCTTTTGATTCATACTTTTGGCCCATTCGAGAAGATTGATAGACTTTATCTTTTGTTTTTATTCAAATTATTAAATTAATATTATCTAAGAAATGAAAATAAATAGTTGATTTAAATATCTTATTTCATTTTAATAGACTATAAGTCTTGTGCGTTTAATATAGTTTTAAGCTATCATAGATTTAAAGTGTCCAATCATAACTTATTCTCTGACCCTAATTCCAGCATATTATATACATTTGGTGACTTTCTCTTCTAATGCAATTCAGATATGCGACTAGTTCCCAATGCATTACGATACCAGACAATTTCCACATTAACCATATGCTGTAGTGATGAATAGGAGTTAGATTACAATCTATTTTTTTAATTAATATAACGTATATTATTTGTAATTTTTTCAGTTTAGCACATCATAATTTTTAGATTAGTTTCCATATCTTTATCTTCTTATATTTAAATGAATCAGTTTATAAAGGTTTATACTAGTTATATTCTAAAATGTATATTTCAGTTAAATTTATATGTTAATATATGTGCAAAGGTATAAGATTCATACCCTAAATTTAAATGCAAGCATGCATACTTAAAATTTCTAAGATCGCGAAGGTCTTTTCTTTTATATACATATTCAAATTCGTTTTTGTATTGACAACTTATGTTCTACTGTTTATAATGTTAATTTAAAGCGTTTGACAACAAAACTGGCGAATTTGAATTCCAATGTAAATATGAATAAAAAACAAAAAATTAAATAGATAGGAAATGGATGTACAAACTTACAGTTTGTGACTTACGTTTAGACACTGCTTGTATTGTATGCAACGTATAAAAATGTAAGTATTATCAAAAGAAGACTTGAAAATGAGGCTTTGGATTTTGAATTTATGAAATTACATAATGTACAATAGCATCTATTCATGTCTTCCTCTATCACTTATAGCATTGATCACATTCTCAAAATTATTTTATTATTTATCTGTACCATTTACTAAACACTAATACATTATAGAGGGTACTATTCTGTCTTCCTAATAAGAATGCTTTCATTTTCTTTTTACACACGCAATAATCTTTTTTCAATGTTTCAAAATCATCTGCTTACTCTCTCACTCTATAAATATTGAAAAATAATTTCAGTGAATGACAAATCGTATAGAAGAAACTTGGAACAATGCTTTGAAATGATAAAAGGTTGGATACAGTCTTTAACTTGCAACAAAGGATTGCAATAATTGTGGAAACAAGATGCACAAATGGAAGCATACAGTTTACCTTCAATTAGTACAATATGAGTTTTATAACAGGAGAAGGATTCACGATTACATGAACTTTGGCCAAATCCGTATGCCCTCAAAGTTTTCTCAATTAAGTATTTTTCATTCTAAAATTAAATTCAACTGTATACTTAAAAAGTAAAAATGTGATAACATGAAAAAAAATTAAGCAGGTAATGTAATTGAAATAGCTGTCAAAACTGAATTTTTAAATCAATGAAATACACATTTACTGATGAAAAACTGGAATACAATGGATAGATAGAGAAGAATACGTGGTCACGTTATGAGCGAAATCTAACGTCTGTATGCCTCATGAATTTTATGTGTATTTCTGGTCCGTTTGATGGGAATTGCGATCATTTACAGATGTGGACCTAAATTGCGTCCGAAACTCTCTATACAATCAACAACACACCATTTTGAAAACATGCTTCAATGGAATGCATGCCGTGCTAACATGTTATTGATATCCTTGGCTGGCCGTTAGAAACCTAATATGTTGGTGTTATGAGCATCTGAATGCATTTGGGATTAAGGAATAAGGATGGATATGAAGAAAACTAATGTAGCTCTTCTAAGTACCTGCAGATGGATCAACATTTCAGAGCACTTCAGTTGATGGATATAAGAGCTAATAAAGTTCCCTACACTTGTACTAGAGAATGTCAAAACGAATTTCATTTACTTAAAATATTTCTTGCATTTTACAGGGAATCGTTATTTCGACTTCATAATTTATATATATTTTTTTCATTTAAAGATAAATAATTTAAAACTCTTCATTTATTACTTATTTATTTATTACATTATTGGTTTAGGAAAGAAAGGTCTTTTAAAAAAGAGTTCTAAATTAACAATAACAGATTTTTATTCTTTGATTTTTCAAATTTTTTACAGGATTATTTATATTTCTTTACTAGACTACGTAAAACTTGTTGAGAAATAAAACATTGCCCAAAGTAAGATTTGTGTTCGCATATATGTTCAGATTTGTCAATAATTTTTGATGATATTTAAAATAATGGATAAGATTTAGCCCATACTATATTTAATAAAAATTTAATGAGCATTCTTAATTATAATATATATAATTATTAAAAATTTTATTTGAGTTATTTACTGATAAAAATATATCATGCTTCTACATATCTTAGAAAATATCCACAAAATTCTGTTTTCTTTAAACGTTTTCTTTCCTCCATGATCGGTTATTCAAAATTAAAATAATTATTACTCTCAGGTAGAATTGTATAAATTTTTGCTGCACTAAAGAATAGTTCCAATTACAAATAATAAATATACTAGAGCAGAAAAGTATAATTTCTCATAAATATTTTATCTATGATATCAATAAGGAAATCTAGGATATCAATCGGAAATCAATAAAGAACTCTATCTAGGATATCAATAAAAAATTCTTATAAATGATTTCAACCGAACTTCAACAACTTTGATGATCAGTGTTCTTTAGATTATGCTAAAAGTGTTATATAAAGAATAATGCTTTAAATCTGGAAAATAACTACCTTCCTTCATAAAAGCTAAATTATAATAAATTCTAAATATAGACAATCTGTACAAATGAAGTTAATTCATATTCATCAGATCTAAGTCTTTAGCTCCAATTTATTTTTTAATCAATTCTGAGTCTTTCGGCCACAGACAACAAGAAAACGGAATTGAACGGAAACGGAGTTAATTGCAGAGTTCCGCTGTCAAAATGAATTTTATGTTTTTATTGTGAATCTTTTAAGATCTTTCACATCATAATTAAAATGGAGTTAAGTCAAATTTATATTTTTATATTCAAGAAAAAAGGTGAGGAACAAGTAAATCCTAGGACAAATTACCGTTGGATATTAGAAATAAGCATTGGTATGACGTGAACATACTCCAATTTTTTGTATCAGTAGACTTAAAATCTAGAATTTTTATGAAACCCTGCTTAAAGTATGAATTTCTAAAAAATTATCAAGATTATAAAACGAAAATTTTTTAATGCAATTATAGTAATTCCTTCGAAAACTTATATTTATATGTTTCTTAGTTTATTCAAAAATGACACTAAATTTTAAAATGGATTTTCACAAAATTTATACATTTATTCGACTGAAATATTCTCTATTCATAAAAAAAGCTCATTTTATTCTTATTTAATTTATTTCTCTGTAGGAAACACAACAGCTATTACCATTCGTAGAAATGAAAGTATTTGTCTTTATCTTTATCTTTACTTATAATAAAGCACAATGTGTGTGTGTGTGTGTG